>PVIU01007065.1:0-95010 GCA_004026605.1 Ondatra zibethicus | reverse complement strand
TTTGAAGTTATCATGAAACATGAAACACTGTCATCCATCCGACACACATCTTTAGCAGGATGCGTCTGTTTGCATTTGCATTTAGTCAAGTGGTATTTGTCGTGGCCCCACTTAAATAAAATCAGTGGATCACTACATGTCTTATTTTTCAGTACTTCCTCATTCCGTGTCCGTGGAGTGGAAAATACACAGTGGAATTCAAGTAAATTATTCTAATTGGCAAAAACTAAGAAAAGTATTCTATTATAAGAAGAGAAGCGAGAGCTTAGAAAAAATGTTATTTGCAGCAATAATTTTACTTTTGAACACAAAACATTACACATATTTAATAATTATAAAAGATGGTACAGTTTCATAGTATAGATAACTTTATATGTATTCCAAATCTTACTCCACTCTTTGATCAGTTAAATAATTTAATACACCCAACATTCAATAATCTCATAAGATCATTACTCCATATTTCACTTATGTAGGAAAACTTAAAAAGATATCATTAAGATCTTAGCGTTAGGAAGAAGTTAGAGTAAACTTTTAATACTCACACTGTCAAATAAATAAGTGGTGTCATTTTGATTGTGCAATCTGACCATCAGTGCTTGAATCTGACACTGTTGTCTAGTCCATATAAGAAACCAACAGAAGGAAAGCATTTGAAACTCTGTATAATAGAGTTTGGACCCTACTCTTAAGACTATTCTAGTCTAAGAGAGGCTCTTCTGATTGTAAGCTACAGTGTAGTTTTAAGGTGAAATTTAAGGATATTATCTAAAAAACAATCAAACAAACAAAACAAAAGTTATGGAAAATTGCATGTATCTTATAGTCTGTCTGAAATACTAAGGATAACAAATTGGAGAAATTGTTGCAAATAAATAATTTTGCATCAATAATTATGAAAAACAGAAAAAATTATTCATTAATTTCATATTTTTTAGTTTGACAATTTATATCATATTTGGATGGCTTATAATGAGTAATTGTTATCTATTTTATTTAGAAAAAGCAGGGTAAAGCCATAGAAGAGTCTTATAACCTAAAGAAAACTGTAGCAAGATACACTTAGTTCTAAGGTGTGTAGAATCCTAGGTACTGTAAGAAAACAAATGAAAGCCAAGACCAATATTGAAACCTCATGTTTCAATGAGACTGATAGGAGAAGATATAGATCCAAGAGTACAAAGTTTCCATGAGGTGACAGACATGATAATTAACTTGATTGACTCTTTCCATCTTGCATACTTAGATAGTGAAAGAATATAAACATGGAGATCATCTGGAAAAAGATGGAGGAGGAGAAAAAGTATGATTAAAATATTGCGCGGAAAAGCCTAGTTTACTTGGATGTACACCTTCCTAGGCCAGGATGGAGGGGGGAGGGCCTTGGACTTCCCACAGGGCAGGGTACCCTGCCCTCTCTTAAGGATGGAGGGGGAGGGAGGAGGGTTAGTTGAGGAGCAAGAGGGGAATGGGAGAAAGGAAGGAAGGGTCAGTTTTTGAATGGAAAAATAAATAATAATAATAAAAAAACAAAAAAGATGTGCGGAAAAAACTAAATTAAAAATGCTTCCAAAAATAAAACCAAAACCCATTTTATAGCTTATAATTATATAGTTAATATTTTTAATTAAAATAAATTACCATAGAAACATTTTAAAACTTAAAGATAGACGTTGAGGAAAAGGTATAGTGAAAGTATACTGGAACACTTTCTGTAAACAGTTAAAATAACTGCTGTTTAGTTCACAAATTAGGAAGAAGAGTATTGAAGAAAATTTAACATAGTCAACAAAGAAGTCAAAATTTAGAAAATAACTAGGGCAAATGATCTTGTAGGAATAGATGTAAAGCTCAAGAATGGCCTCCTAGATTATAAAAGGAAGGTGGAGGTCTCAATCCCTCTCAAATATTAATAGTAAGGAAAGACAGGTTGATAATGTTTTCCAAGACTCTCTATTTACTTTACACGTATATAGGACATATAATAATAGCTGGAGGCTGGGCGATAGCCAGCAGTTAATTATAGTTCATTGGTGAAGATATAACTTAATCTACTGAGCATAAAAAATGCTCCCAAGACGTCAGGTTACTCTGCACATCAGGTGAAACCCAATAAGCATTACCATATGATAGACCAAACAAAGCTAACATTCACCTTCCACTGCTGTGCTCTCTTGTGTAATTTCTTTTTCTTCATTGAACTTCAATTATTTTAACTTTTAAGATGATTATAAGTAATACAATATCCTAAGGATGTCAGGAGGAAACACTAATGTTTTAATATTGATATCAAATATATACATATATATTTAATATACAAATATACTGATATACCAACACTCACTAAATGAAATGTGCTTGTAGTTGAAAAATAGCCCAGGGTTTAGGCGTCTGATTGGAAGAGTGAACTATTCACAGAGCTTTCCTTCTCCCCATGGACTCAGGACCTCCACTATGTATCCAGAAGATGCACATTGGTTTTTGGTTGTTTTGGTTATTGGTTTTTTCATAAATGAATGAACATGTTTGTAGGTATAGTGTCGATTTGTTGGTTGGTTGGTTTTTATCTTGGTGTTTTTCTCTTTTTGTTTTTTTCTTGCTAGTTGGACAATTTTGTTTCCAGGATCCTAACAGACTTTCTGACCTACTTGTCTTATCAGCTAGCTTCCCTTCTTTACTGTCCATCAGTGGATAGTGCTGTTTTAGGAGAAACGTGTCAATTTATGTGATGCCCCTCCAGAGAAGACACAGGCCCTTTGGGTACAAGGTATGCCTGTCATTGCAGATGTCTTCCCTAGACTAATGAAGCAGAGAGCAGAGAGATCAGGACTCAGTGCTGGCCACAGCAATCTGATCCCTGCACTCAAACTTGTGCCATCTATGCATGAATGGGTAATATAGATTTCTACAAACATTCTTAAAAGTTGACGTGGCTTGACAAGAATGACATGCTGTGGATTCCTGCACGTGGGTCTGCTCGTGACTGGACTTCTCAGAGCCCGGACAGCAACGCTCCCCTGCTGCAAGTTGCCTTCCCTTTTAATTCCCTACAGACAACTGACTTGATAAATATTTCCTTGTCAGTGAGGTTATAAGACACTATAAATATTGTTCATCCTCATAATTATATCCTAAAAATATAATCTGAATATACAAATTTAGTTTTCAGTTTTTACCTATCTATTGTCATCTATCTATCTATCTATCTACTATTATCTATCTATCATTTTTCTAAGTATTGATCAGTTAATGATCAATTGACTATCAATTGTTTCGTCTAGCTATGTCTATCTGTCAGTGTCTCTTTTTACTCCTGTTACTATAGGGGCTTCCACAATGAGAACTTATCTATAATATATATTATTATTTTATATATATATTAATGTGGTCATAGTAATGAGGAGAACATATAAAAACTACTTCCTTCATCCTTTCAATGATTCCAAATATCCTCATATATATAAATATTACATATGTCAATATCTTTTACATATTTAATAGGATTATATTGAATTTCAGGTGTGCTTCTTTTTAAAATAACTTTTTGAGATTATAATTCCATCATTTTTCTTCCCACTCTACCATGTAGCACCTCTACATTGCTTCATGACTTCTTTATCTTTAAATGTTATGTATGTGTGCATGTGTATGTATTCCTAACTCTACAAAATACACCTTCTCTCAGTCTATTTCACATTACTTCTTTGTACATGTTTTAAGAACTGACCATTGGCACTGGGTAATTTTATGAATTACATTCTAGTGATTTAGTAAATAAATATTGATATCAGAAAAGAGCATTTTTAAATCTCATTTTTGAAACTAGAAAGGCCTCCCAATCAGTCAGACCAATTACTAATCTCCAATGGCCTAACATTTCTAGAACCCAGCTCTTACCAGTCTGCTTCAGGGAAGTAGAGTCCCACTTATTTCCAGTCTTTGTCTACTATTGCAGTAACATGCATGGACTTTTCTTTGTTGAAGCAGAACTAGAGTTAGCTACAGAGAAAACGATTGTCCATATGTGTTCACAATTTATTATATTATTTGGATAGTTAAAAGAGAAGCTGCAATAGCTAAAGAACAAAATGTGAGGCTGGAGAGATGACTCACAGCTATTGAGTGACCAATAACAAAGTAAGCTCTCAACTACGAATACACAAACCACAAAAATGGACTCAGAAAGCTGTATTTATACATTTGTGCATGCATGTGCATACACATGTTGTGACAATAAAAATCAATAAAAAGAGATTCCCAATTTTAGGGTTGGGGATTGAGGGTAGCTGAGAAGGGCTGGGAGATGAAAAGGAAGGGGAAAAGTGATGTGATTCTATCATAATTTTAAATGTATTAACATTTTTATGTAAGAGTGCTCTTTGGGGTAATAAGAGTTCATTTCCCAGCTTCTGGATAAAGAGCTCAAAGTGGCCTTCTCTAGTTCCAGGGCATCTAGTGCCTTCTGTACTCCTTGGGTAACACAGAAAGAAAGAAAGAAAGAAAGAAAGAAAGAAAGAAAGAAAGAAAGAAAGAAAGAAAGAAAGAAAGAAAGAAAGAAGGAAGACTGAGACAGAGACAGAACAATGCATAACAAATTAAATTAATCTTAAAAATAAAGAGCAATGGGGCTGGAGAGATAGTTCAGGAGTGTAGAGCACTGGCAGCTTTTATATAAGACCTAATAAGCTTTTATATAAGAATACATATGGTGGTTCACTACTGTTTCTATCCCCAGGCCCAGGGTACATCACTGTCTATTCCCACGTGGGAACCAGGCATGCACATGGTGCAGAAATACACTCAGACAAAAAATACATGGTATAATAAATAATAATAACAAATAAATAAATAATGAAACAATAACTTTAAAAATAATGAGCAAAATGCATACATTAAGATTAAGCATGGCTACTTTGAAGATTACACACTGAAATGTACCACACAAATGAGTCATAACTGTTTCCATGGGTTATGGGATGAAAGTCTTAGCTTCAGAGAACAATGCAAACTCAGGGTACAACTGAGAGAACTCCGTTTGCCCTGAAAGTTGGTGAAATCTGTAATGATAGACTCCAGAAGAGTATGTCTACGCATAGACACATAAAACTATCTGCTTATAATTCATGAATGATAGAAAACCTCAAAGGCCAAGATCCTAGCTTTAACTCCATAGGAATCTTGTGTTTCCCCCATACAGATTGGGGTGAAGCCACTTCTGCTGAATAATAAATAAGAATGCTAGAATAACTCAGATTGAAACATAAAATTTGTAAGATTCAAGGTATAAAAACAGCATGTTCTGGACTTGGGGGAGTTGGCTATGTTTCTAGACAGGAAAATAAATATGGAGAGTAGGGGAGCCCCTGTGGTGTAGGGAGAAAATCGTCTTCCCTGGGTGCACTCTTGGCTCCTCAGGAGGCATGCTTTGAAGTTCCAAGTAGACATTCTCAGAGACTGGCTCTGGGTCTCATTGGCTTACTGAATTACGCGCCCAGTTAATTAATTTTTGAGCTCCCGCTATGGTTCAGGAAAGATATTCAACCCTGGAGCGGCAATGGAGGCCTGGTTCATGTTTTCTGCAACCAAAATTATATTATTTTGGTAAAATTAATGTAATTAATCAAGTGAGGCTAAAGACTAAATTATAGAAGAGAATAGAGAGGGGACACCCTCCAAAAGTGGAAATAAATGCTCAAGATTGGAAATTAGAACGTGACTTTAGCTCAGGTCAATAAAACTATAAAAGAAATTAAGTCTTTCATTGACCTGATATCAAAGAAAAACTTTTAATCTGTCATTTCATCCTCTCCAAGACTAGTGCTTTTATATATCAATCAAATTTGGCATTTACCAGTACACGGCTTTTAACTAAAAATTTTAGAAACAAAAGCAAAGACAACTTGCCCATGATACCAGGTGGTTAGGTGAAAGAACATATATAACTGAATGTCTTTTTGTAAAGTCATTTGGGAAAGGAGACTTCTCAACAGGTACCTTAGAGCAGTGGTTTTCAACCTGTGGGTCACAACCACCACCCAGGCCACATTACAATTCATGACAAAATCAAAATTACAACTATGAAGTAGAAACGAAATAACTTTACGGTTTTGGGGTCACCACAACATGAGGAATGGTATTAAAGGGTCTCATCATTAGAAAGGTTGAGAAGTTCTGCTGTAGTGCTATCAGAGGAGAGTAATCACAACTTGATCATTTATTGTAGAGCTCAGAACTCCGTAGTCCCATCAAATAATTCAAAGTATGAAGAAGTAACTTTTCCTTTAAGGTGATAAACGGAATGTGGTTATTAATTCTTTGGGTGTGGGATAGGAAAATAATGAAGACATTTTTTTCTCATTATCCTTAAAAATCAATTATTTGGATTTATTGTATTTACTTCTTTTAGAGATCAATGGGTGAAACTCAAAACTTGGACTTTTCTTCACTTTCTAAGGTGAAATTATTAAAAGATCCATCCTATGTGGTAGTGTTTGCTTGATAACAACATAGTGCTTACCATCCCTCATCTGTAGCACCTGGTGTTTAAGTCAACCTTTCCTGTTTCCTAGTAACCTGAGCAATGATTTTGAGAGCCCTGGGGAGTCAGCTCACAATGACAGATATAGTTACTACTACATATTCAACACAAGAAAACCCATTATTTTAGACTTTTAAAAACCATTCCATAGATATTACAGCTTTTGGACAGCTCTGTTATAACTCACAGATTGGCCTTGAAAATATAAATGTTCATTGTTTTAGGAGTGGATTAGGATGAGTATTATAATTTTTTAAGCATAATTTGTCCCTAACAAGTAAGGTAACACTCAGGTTTCTACTCTCCTCTGGAGTTTTCAAGAGAGTAACACTGTCCTCTATGGTAATGATTCAAAGGGATGTTCCCAGACCCTCTTTTTCCTTTTTTTAAAAAATGAATTTCTAGTTTATAAAACTGGAAAAAGCTTTTGAGAAGATTTACATTTCAAAGGAGGGAAGATTTTGCAATTACAAATGTTCTATTGGGATCACTTGCAGGAAGAGGATCAAGGGCTGAGGATCAGGGCACAGCCATCTGAAGTACAGGGACTGCTGGAGTCAGCTTGGTCACTAGCTGTGTTGTGATTCTGTTGTAATTTATTTTCTAAGGTCCCTTCACTGTGGATCTTCTGGGTGTGATACTTAGACACTCTGAAAGAAAGAAAAGACTATCGATGATTCATTTCTCAACTCTCTCTCTCTTTCTCTCTCTCCCCTCTCCGGCTCATTATTTATTTCTTCAGAACTAAATTGCCTTTAAATTTCACTGAGTAGATATTAAATATTTATCATAGGAACAATAATAAACACATACTTTCAGTCATGGAGATTGGATGGAAGATTATCATTGAAACAGAATTAATTGTTATATTTTTAGTACTTCTGAGCACCAACATTATGTCGGTGACTAGGAATGGGGTATGGACGCATTACAAAAATGTTATCTTAAAGGTCAGTCATGATGCACAGTGACTCCAGTGAAATACTCACATTCTTATGTCACCAGCTGGTTACCTTCAAACTGGAATTCAAAGGCAAAGGGTGTTTGTGGCTCATTTTCCTAAAGGATCTCTGATAATTAAAAATCTTCTTTAGGTGTTTGGGTTTTTGTGGTTGTTGCTGCTGCTGTTTCTGGTTTGGTTTGGTTTGGATTGTTTTCTTTAGCCAAGATCTCAGTGTGTTCCTCTGGCTAGTCTGGAATTTACTTTATAGACCACGATGCCTCATATTCACAGAGATCTTCCTGTCTCTGCCTCCCTCCTGCTAGGATTAAAGACATGGGGAATTGACATAGCTTTTGAAAACTCTGTATTTATTTCTATGATGCCAGAAACTATTAGAAAGGCAATTTTTTAAATTGTCAAAAAAATGAATCAGATAGTTCTCTGAAAGTTATGGATTTTTAAAATTTATTTATTTATTTGGAAGCTCTTTGGGGCTAATTAATGTGCTTTTCCAGTTATTTGAACAAGAGGAGCTGTGACTAATATAGGTGAGGTCATAATTTTATGTCACTAATGTGATGCTGATAAAATGGAATGGGATGGTGAGATAATTAACTATTCGTGTGACAGTTTGGAGATGGTAGTTAACACACTCACAGCCAGGGCTCAAGACCCCAGTACTTTCACGTTCTACTTTTTCTTTCTTCAGTCTCTTTCTCCTTTCCCATAGTAGTGAAATTCTTGGGATGTTTTTCTCTTTTTTCTACCCCTTTTCTTCCATTTTTTCTTTAGCACTGTTTTTTCCAATATATATTAGAAATATATTTTATATATACATATATATGTACACAAAAAGAGCACATGGTTTCCAGCAGCTATTAGGGAGTGACTCCTAATCGTGCCAGCACTTAGCAAGCCATTTCTCAAGGCTCAACCTCCCATCTAAGTTTAATAGGATAAAGTTATAGTGGAATAGAATTGAGAAATGTGGCTATAGTGATAAGAAAACATGGCAGTAAGGTGTGAATTAGCATCAGTTCACCAGCTTGACTTCTGGAGTGTCCCATTGCTTTTGTAATATCCCTTTTATCCTTGGACTTCTGTGGACATATGATCTGACATAATGGCCCTCCCGCTATTTACACAGGTGCAAGGGAGAAGGAAGAGGAGATAAAATGTCCACTCACACCCACATATATGTAGGCATACCGAGTACACTAAATTAGGCAGCAAAATAATTCATCAATAATGTGTTTTGAGTCCTGTGACTATAATTCATGATTTACTCAGAACATAAACTAAAAAATAAAATTGACATAAGTCACTATCGTAGATCTAGGCTGTCTGGGAAGTGCCATTCTGAACAGTAGCACTATGGGAACATCTGCTGTTTTGTGCAGCTCACCCAGCAGCTGCTTTTGTAAACTAAGGAGGACAAAAACGATTAGCAGAATAGAAATTTCCAAAAATCAGAGGTACTCTGCTTAAGAATGTTAAAAATGAATCATATTTCTGGCCTCTTTGTTCCTCTGAGAGTTTATTGCACGAGGGTGTGACATGCGAACACCTGACTCTTAGGGGGAGCATCTATCATGCCATTACCAAACACCATAGACAGAGGGCCAGCTTATCTATCTGGAAAGCCGCAAAACTCACCTCAGAACTTCCTGCCCCAGTGTAAAACTTTTAATCAGGTGTTTCTCTAAATTAAAATAAACCAAGTTCATAAAATGAAGCATTGAATAGTTTTTTAAAAAAAAAAGAAAAAGAAGAAAGCCTTTCGAAAGATATTTCATTTAAATGCAAATGTGGACCATGAGTTATTAAAGAGAATGTGGCTTTTCATATCCTTGTTTTCCAGACACCTGGGATCAAAGTCACCTTCTCAACTTTCACGGCTCCTGCACTTAAATCTTTCCGTCAGGATTTAGGTTCTTTATTTTTCAGTGTGAAAAGCCAAGTGCTTCCTAAAGCTTTATCGGAAGTATTTGTTTTCATATAAAGACAGGGGAACTGAATTAACGAGAAGAGGGTAGGACCCTAGAACATTAAGGTCGTGGCTTTGGGAAGAGATCCCCGTAGTTTCATGCATCGAGGATAATTAAAATCAATACAGAATAATTACACAGCTCCAAGTAGATCCATATACTTAATCCAGTGCCCTCTTTCCAGGAGAAGCTAACTCTAGTCTAAACTCATGTCCACAGGCATTTGCATTGTATGGTGAAGTACAGAAGGACCTGTGTATTTTCTGTACTTATCAGGATACTACAAAGACAGTGATCCTGAAAGAGGTTACTGCTTTTGGAAGGATATCATTAGTGTCACCCAATAATCTACAATTGTGAGATAACAGAAGTTCTGATGGCCAAGATAATTCAGAGATTTTAGCATTTCCCATAGGTTAAACGGGTCTGTTTGGTTTGGTGTATTTTACATGTCTGGATCAAGTTGCATGCCCCCATTGCTTTCTTTGTGAGGGAAGGCTTTGGGATGTGTGCATAGCTCTGTAAAATAGATAGGCCATAAAGTAATGTTGGTCAGTTCTCCAATGCGAACTCCTTGAAAACTATACCCCAATTATTGAAAAATATACTTTGCTTAGCCAAAATCTATCGGATGCTGACTGATGGTACCTATTTCTAAATCTCATTGAAACTAGTTCCTTTTGCTGTTCTCCAATCACAAGAAAGGTTAGGTCTCCTGACAGATTTTAATTCTGTATTCCAATATTATGATTTTCCTTCCTCTTTTAAAGCTTCCCTTTTTGTCATATGAGATCAAACGTCATGAGAACAAATTAAAGCAAATAATTCTAAGTGAATTCAATGATTTTACTTTATCTACATAAAACACAGGATGACAAAATTGCTCTGCAGCTGAATATCATAGATGATCCCTAGCAGTTCAATTTTATTTTGGGGGTGGAATTTTTTTTCCTAAAGAGAGAATAACGGTCATCGCAGTCTTTTATAATTCAGTAAAAATTAAACTCTCTAAAGTAATATGTCAAATTAGATTAGTGAACTGGTCCAACAATACTTCTCCTTTCAGAAAGGTCAACATTCAAACATTATGTGCATCTGTCTTACTAAATTTAACTGGTGATGTTGAGTATTTAATTGTTCATTATGTAAGAATAATTTGACCAGATTCATACTATTTAGAACATTCCTTAATAGAAGATACACATACATAACACACACACACACACACACACACACACACACATGTACACAGCATGTAATACCTTACAAAAGAAAGAGATGTATTTTTTTCTTTGTGAAAGAAACTCTTAGAAAAATTTTCTGTGCTCTAAGTACCACCTTCTTTGGAAAGACAGAAGGTAACTCTTGGTCACAATGCAACAGCAGTCCCCACAGGAAACTGCATCATATCTAGTCTGCCTTTCCTTAGCCCTCCTATTCTTCACTGCTCTCACAAATGAAAAACTCTTATTAGAAGAACTGATCATCATTTCTGCAATTAAATGCCAACAGTTTCTTTTTGTCTTCTCTAGTCTACTTTCTTCATTTCTATCTAAAACATTTTTTCCTTCTTAAGCGAATTAAAATATGGCTACTTTACTTGCAATAAATCAGAGGCAACCCAAGTAAAGGCTGACCACTTTCCTTCCAAAGGGCAAGGGTAGAAGAATGGATTTCTTCTCAGTTCCCATTGCCACTCAAGTATCAACAACTATTTCTCATGTAATTTTCAGATCATTAAGAACAGTAGAATCTGGCTTACTGCCTTCCTGTTGGCTCCAAACCCAAGAATAATATAGATTTGTGGAGAAATTATCAGTTTATCCCAACAGCCTGCACCAGCAAATACTTAGGAAATAGGAACAAAGGTCAGGCAGAAGGGAAATAATCTGCTTAAATTTAATCTCCTGGTTAAAATTTACCCCCTATCTAGTTAGAACACTCTTCTCTCCTCTCTATCATCTCTTCTCTCTCTCCTCTCCCTCTCCCTATGTCTCTCCAGTCCTTATATTGTTTAACCCTATAATTACCAATTCCTTGTCCCAAAGCAAAAAAGCAAATCAATGGAACATGTTCCAGCTCATTATGTGGCAACCAACAACCCTCAGAGTTGCTGTGTCTACAAAATAATCCAATAATTTCCCAAATTGACCTAACTTTCCAGACTGTGTCTTCGTATGACCTATTTCTTTCTTTTCTAACACCCTTACAGGGAAGAAGAAAAGAGGGAAAGTGACAGTTTTTTCTTCAAATAAAAATACAGTTCTAGGTTTACATATGGCTTTTTAAACATCTTTAGTGTGAGTTTTACATCCCCATACCCCTACTTGCCCTGTCAGCTAGTAAAATGCATCCATAGTGGAGTAACATTATAAAATATGAGCTATGACTTTTGAGTTTCTTCAGCGACTTTGAAGAATAATAGAAATATTATATGTGAAAATAGATGGAAGTTAACAAAATGCAGAAAAAGATATAACTTTTCTGCATGTGATCATCTGCAAATATTTTAATCATTTACCTAGGATAAAAACACACTTCTCAGGTAACTTTTAAACCAGATTCACTATAATACACAATATTAAAGTCTTTCAAAATGAATAACTTAGTCCTACAATAACACTTTCTGCAATTAATGGCATATTTAATTTTCATTTTAAGTCAGGTTGTTATCTATACTCCTAATCAAATATAATTTAGAGAATGTATTATTTCATCCATAAGTTAACAGCTGGCTTGTAAGAAACACTCAAGTCAGGTTAATTGATGCCTTTAAATTTTTATAATACACTGCAACAGAAAATTAATGATGCTTGCAGTATTTAGCAGAGTTCATAACTTACATTTTAATGAAAATATACTATTAATACACATTTTACAGATATATGCCAATTGCTGGCCACTTTATATATCTTTTATATAATACCACAAATTCATACAGATTTATTTTGCTTATTAACTTAGAATTCATGGAATAAAATCTGCATTAATTATATTTATGAGTATGTAAGATTATATGAATTTAATCAGTTCAGGCTTGACAAACAGTGTTGACTGGCAGCTTCTCATGATTCTATTCTGGACAAGAATGCTTTTCCTTTCATTTTATCACAGGCATACGAGCATCATAACTGAGACTGAACATGTTAGTACTTCTCAGTTCATGTGCATTGCACTGAGCGTCTGCACAATGTCCTGATAGATGCTTCCACAACAGACTCTAATAGCAAATGCCTGCTCTCTCTAGGACTGCTTTCTCAAGTAAAAGTTTCGTACAAAAACTTGAGTTAAACCCCTTTGCAAGAAAGACAGGGAGAAGGGAGGAAAGGAGGAAGGAAAATGAAAGGAAAGAAAGAAAGTAAGCAGAACCCTTACATTATATCAACACAAATTTAAATGACTGTTCCTCAAATAGGGTCACATCTACCTTTAGTCTCCTGGAATTCAGTGGCTAACCATTGGCTGCAGGACTTCTCCTAACCAAATGACAATTGTGGAAAACATTCATCCCGAGGCTAATGTGGGTAGCTATTTTGGAGCTGAAAATATAAAATTAGAAGTTTTATTGTAAAAGGTAATCTTGGGGGATACATAATTTTAATGGACATTTGTGGGTAAGTTAATTAATTGTATTAATCATAATTTATATATTAATGAGTATGAAATAAGATTTCTACCACCTTTGCAAAGTAATGTTGAACAATTCCTGGGCAAGGATAAGGTAATGAGTAAAGTGTGTTCACTGGTGTGAAGATTCTTCCAAGTTAGAAGAGAAGATGTGAGTTCTCACAAAGTCATTCAGCTTGACTTTTAAAACCTAACACTACTCACTTGAGGAGACCTCAAGCGAAGCCCCATTTCATTTGCAGTTTCTTTTCAAGCGTCTGTGCTCTCAGGGCTAATGGACAATATGTTTCTGAGCCACTGCGGGAGAAAACACCTAGCATGGTTTATATCAGAAATGATACGCAGAAACAGTAAGAGATCTGTAGACATGGGAATTTTACACTATGCTTCTGGGAGAGATTTTGATTTGTAGCATCATAACTGCAGATGTCTGAATTTCATATCAGCTTGGGTTACTGTAGAAGCAAATTCCTCCTATGTCAAGAGAGTTTCTTGAAATTCATTCTGAAGGCTGAAATGTGGTAGACATTCAACTCTTTCTGTCCTTACTCTATACCTTGAGGAAGAAACTAATGGGAAAGACAGTATCCATAGAGAAGAGTAATGGGGTGCCTGTTTGCTAGTCTGAAAGGGCAAACAAGAGACATGAGGAGATGTGCAGCCTAAGTGATGTGTGATTATCTGAGGAATAACCTTGAGATATGAATTTGCTTCTTATTTAATAGAAAGATCAGGGTGTGGAAATGTAGCTTAGGGATGAAAGTGCTTGCAGGTTTGATTATCAATACTTCACCCCCAACCAAAAGGAAGAGTAGATGACATGACCACAATGACCAGTTTCTTCATGGAAGAAGATGACCTTCATCTCAAAATTTATCGATATTTTAGTTTTTTATGTTAAATTATCGTTCTCCATTAAAAAGAACACACACACACAAGGAAAAAAGCCTCACTGGAATTATGTCTTATCAGTTTGATATAAAACTCCCCAGTTTATAATTTATAAATAGATAATTTTACACTGAAGACATTTTTCTCTAGTACTCTGCTGCATTCAGTAATTTAAGGCATGAACATCGCATGCCATCATGTTAACCTCCAGTAAGTATCACTTTTCATTATAATGTTTCATTGGGTGTATACAACATAATATAATACAATAAGATGTATTTCTGGAAGATACTTTCATGTGCTCAAGTGATAGGAAATTAGTCAGTACGTATATTTCTAGTCAAATTTATACTTTGACAGAGTCTCCAATATGCCTAAGTGATGGGATGCAAAGATCACTTTTGGTAGTGGGTACAAAATGTTCATGGCAGTTTTAAATATATTATTTCCTGAATACCCAGCCACATTTGTTTGTAGAAACTCCGAACATCTTTTCATAGCGATAAACAACATGTTTCAAAGAGTTTAAAGACACCCACTGGAAGACACTAGCTTAAAAACTGACAAATCTGATACACAAAATAGTTGTGTTCAGATGCTTCCTTGTTTATCCCAAGTTTACAATTAAAGTACCAAAGTAAAGGTACTTCAAATATACAATATATAATAATGATTAGATAGCACCTCCTTAATTAGTTGGCTTGGCTCAAATTGGTTTCCTTAACCACAATTCTTTGATGAACATTTTTATGGACACAATAATTGTGTTTTTCTTCTAAGATCCCTAAAAGATGACCTGACTTTTTGCATCAAAATGGAGTTGCCATTGCACCAAGGCACAAAGACCTGGCAACCACTTTAAGGGTGAATAATAAGCTTTTTGTTTCTGTGTTTTTAATTTTGAGTACAAAATAAATGTACCCATGGACATTAAGACAAGTACTTTTATTGTGTAATGGAGCTACATGGTCTAGGTAAGAAATTAAGTAATCCTGTTGGAATAATTAAACCTAGGCTCTTACATGAGTTGATTTATTGCTTAGTCAGTCACCAAATTATTCCATGGTAAATCCTTAAATTAAACTTTTTAAAAAATGAAATTTTTGCTTTATGGCCAAATGTTTTCACCGTCTCCTAATTATTTAAATGTCACACTGTTATGGGACCAAGAGCTTCATCCCCTTAATTTTTAAGCATAGCATATAGGATAATTACTATATACTGCACTCTGGAACATATACATAGGTGAGACAAAGCTGGTGTGTTCTTATAGTAGATACCAGTTTAGTAGGCAAGTAAATGATTCAAATGAGATGTCGCCAAATGAGCTTTCAGAGGTTATTTGGGGTTTAACATAAAAGTCAATGACTGACTGGGGTAGTGGGTCCATGGGTAAGAGCACTGGCTACACAACTGTGGGGACCTGAGTTTGAATCCCCAGTCAGTGCATAAAAAGCTCTGTATGGCTGCATGCTTGTCTATAACCCCAGTGATGTGGGGTGGAGGGTGGAGGATAGTTGGGCCTTGCTGCCTTGCAGCCTAGTTCCAGTGCATTGAGAGACCTTGTCTCAAAGAAATAGGGCAGAGAGTGAAGAGGCAGGACACCCTGCACCCTAGGACCGTCTCATGCCCATGCATGGGTGTGCACATTTACCTATAATCAAGTAAAATGAGAATGGCTCTTATTTACAATTTTCAGAACAATGACTTGAGATTTAATAATGTAAAAGTTCCTAGTGCTAAGTGTATAATTTCATATATGATGTCCCTCTGTAACTGTATAAAAGATGTCTGCTTAACATAAATAAGACTGTTCATATATACTCTATGAATCAGTGTAGAGACGGTGATCTTTAGTCTACCGTTGAGCACTGTGGTAACTAAAAGACAGATGAACGACCTGATATTTGTGTTCACCTGAGGGAGTGTTTTGCTCTGTGACACTGCAGCTGCCACACTACACCCCATGACTTGGCTACGAGATGGCCTGCTGGAGCCTGTGTGTCATCTAGGGTGTCTCTAGTGTCCTCCCTTCTGCCTGCTCTAATGACCGCACTCAGCAAGCACTGGCTTTGGAAGGAGACTCCACTAATTAGCTTAGTTGATAGAGCATCTGGTAACTGGTTGGTGGAATAAACAGACTCCCGAAGTGAAGGGTGGAAAAATGAATTATCCATATATAAAGACCAAAATAAAATCACCAACAGACACCCCAAAGCCATGAGTTCCATCGTTGAATTTGCTACCTTTTACCCAGGGCCCAGCTCTAAAATTCCAGGCCCAAAGTGCAGACAGTGAGAATTACATAACACTTGGGATTTCAGTTAGACATCAGCTTTGTAATGTAATAAAACTTATCATTCATGAGCCTGTCTGCTTTTTTGACAAACAAAACAAAATCAAACTGAGAACAATTTGATCTGTCCTGTTCCTGCAGACACTGATGCAGGGGGTTTGAAAACAAAGCATTTAATCAGGCAGAGTTTTACTTAAGCTACCTGATGATTCATCATGCGGCCCTGCTCATTGTCAGTCGGGCGTCTCCCAGCTATTATTTATAGAATATTTAAAGAGCCTGGACCACATGGGCCTCTGTCATGGGTTCTATTGTACTATAATTTATAGCCCCAATTTGCTTCCAATTCAGCACGAGTTGTCAGGACGCCATGACTCATCCTCTGTTCAGATGAACACTGTATAGTGGCTATACCGAAGAGCTCAGTTACCACTGTTAATTTATTAGCAATTCTAGAATATTCCTTGATAGCTGTTTTGTCACATGTCAGCACAATAAAGTTACTGTTTCTACTACCCAGATATTTTCTTCTTTTTCTTTCCCAACAGGGCAAAAAAATAAATCAATAGCTTAATGGACACTGTAGCTTCTGGTCTCCTGAAATGGCCACAGCTGTACAAAGATGTCCCAGATGTCACTCTCTTCCTTTCCCATGAAAAGAGTTTTGGGGTTTGGGTGGCATTTGCTGCTTTGAATGCTTAAAATACATTCTGTATCCTAGAGTGGTTTATAGTTTTTGTTTCCTTAGATTGATTTTTCTGTTTTTATCCATTTATGTGTGTCTGTGTCTGTCTGTGTCTGTGTGTCCATGTGTGTACTATGTATGTATATCTTTCATGTGTTGGGAAGAGTGGCTTGGTATGTGTATGGACCTGTGTGACTGGATATAGACACCAAAGTTTAATGTCAAGAATCATCTTGCTTACAGAATTTCATGTCCCTCCTCTGTGGTTGGGATTACAAGACATTGTTTTGCTTACGTAGCATTTATGTGGGTTCTGAGGACCCAAACTCTGATTGTTATGTTAAAGACAAGCTGGGGAGGTGGTTCGTTGGGAGGTAGTTCTCTGGGAGATGGCTCATCGGTTACAACACCTTAATCAATGAACCATCTCCCCACCCCTCTTAAACTGATTGTTGACAAAATAAAGCAAATAAGAGTGGGATAACAGAAAGAAAAAATCTTTGAAAAGTCAATAACCACAAGAATAGAAGTTTTACTTCTCCTTTTAACATCTAATGATTATAATGAAATAAGTACTTAAGTCGACATCACACCTGGAAACAGAGTATTCTGTTTTCTTCGCCACTGTGTCCTCAGACTTTTGGAATATGGTAAAAAAAAAAAAAAAACAAACAAACAAAGTAAATGCTGGTGGCTGGTGTTCCTGTATAAATGGATGTGTCTGAAAGAGAAGTCAATCCTACATTTGGGTTGTAGCATAGTGCAGCAGGACAAGGGGCTCAGAAGACTAGTAAAGTTGGGGTTAAGAGGAAATGATGCTTGAACAAGTGACGGAGAAAGTGATGCAGACAGAAGCAGGAAGACTGTGTGCACCTAGTCTGTCTCTGTCTCATCAGGAGTGCCCCTCTTCAGTGCAGCGTGCTGCACATGCTCTGTTGCACCCACAGCTTTCACTGGATATAGCTTGAGAGGGCACGTAGATGCAGTTTGGTTCCTCTCTCTATAGTTCTACAACACTGTACATTTCTAAGTCCTGGAAGTGCATGCTTTGAGAGCCAGACCTATGTTTCAGTACAGTGCCATCATCATCTTATTCTAAAATCATGACCAGTTTGAATAGAGCTGAAATCATTATCTTAACATAATATAAGCTGGACTATACCAGAAGCACTGTTTGAAGGAATCTTGGCATCAAGAAAGCATGAAGATTTAAGTGGTTTGAAAACTGAAACCACAGCATGAAGTTGACTAACACAAATAATACTTTGAAGGTGGAAATATTTTTATGTTTTAGAGAAAATTCAAGAACACAGAAAGTAAGAAAGAATTTAGGGAAGGGAAGGAGTTTTCATCACTGCTCTGGGCTGCTGGGGTCCTTCATCAGTCCTGGGTTTTAAACCCACTCAGACATCAAAAGCAATCCTCAGCAACATTTCTATATATGCTGATATTTTAATTGATTATATTTTAAGGTCATTGATATTCAGGCAAATTTCTAGATCTAAATGGAAGACACAAGTTCTTGGTATATTCCTTGGAAGATTTAAAGAATAATAGATATATCACTCCTTGCTACTTCATTTGTGGACCTAAAGAAGAAATGCATTAATCTGTAGTAAATTGCGTCTTTCCCAGGATGTTTACCTGAGGTGAAATGTGTAATTAGACATTTTAAATTGCACGTCCCTTCCACCCACAGGGTTGACACATGTTGTTTTCTCTGTGGTGCAGTTCAGTGTGAAGATTCACTCAGTATGTCCAGAAGTCACCTTGACAATGGAAACAAGATTGCTGCACATTATAGCTCCAGAATTAACTCCAAGTGTCTGGTGTCACTGCATTCTCCAACTGAAATAAACAAATATTTGATTTAAAAGAACCTATGTGTTTATTTTTCTTACTCTTTTTACATAAATTTCATATCTGAAGGTATAATAATTAGTTCTGCATGATTAGCAATGAATGGCAGACATAAATAAAATGATCTTACATCGTGTTCTTTCCAGCTTTCACTATGAGAAGAGAATATATTGGAAAGTAGAAAGAGAATATAAGTGTGTATAAGTATAATAATAGCAAACTAATTTTAACTTTGCTAGTACTTACATATGCTGATGATGGTGGAAACTTTTCTTTTTTAGTAACGGAATGTTTGTTAGAGTTAGTGAAGCAAATTTATTTGTTTGCTTAATTACTTAATTTCCTGAGGGAGGTCTCATACAGCCCCGACTGGCTCTCTCCTTTCAGTAGCAAAGATGGTTTTGAACTCCTGATCACTCAACCTCCCAATTGCTGAAATTACCTACAAGCACCACAATGCTCAGATGTTATTTTAAGTATCATTAAGTATATTTTTTTTCATTTAAGATTTTCTTAAGTATAATACATCAAGCAAAACGTATAAGTCACACACACACATATATGACACACATATAAATACAAAAACATATAAGTCACATATATAAAACACAAACACACACACATATATAATGAATAGTGAACATTAAGTTGGTAACATGTGTTAAAATGCAATATTGCCTGTATTGCATTTACCTACCCTTTCATTGCAATGTGAATCTGGGATTTAATTTCTATTTTGGGCACGGGATCATCCTTGAGGACTGTGTGAAAAGGAAGTGATGATGGAATTTTTATTTTAGTGTTAACAACAGTTTTGAAGGGAGCTAATTAAAATCTTTATCTGTACCTTGAAGAAGGGGAAGCTGTGAATGCAGCCACTCGGTTTGCGCTCCTTTAGAGATTTTCTTTTCAGTTTTATAATTTCATAATCCAGGGGCTTTTATTTCATCCTTTCTCATCGTTAATTTGGCTTCATTTTTGTGATGACAGTTAAACAGAGTTTCCCAGATAATTTTGAAATAGTTAAAAGGCAAACATTTTTTTCTCAAATATATAATAATGCTTTAGGAGTTTTGTGTGTTTTCGGCCAGATGCTGTACAGCATGACATATTGAGGTGGCATCTGGAAAACCAGAGGGGTCGGGATGCAGGAGGTGAGAAAAGCATTACTTGATCTGTGTCCAAACACTCTTTTCTGGTCCTGATGGTAGTAGTATCAAAATTAAAAAAAAAATGAACTTCAGGAAGAAGCATGTGGTCTTTTTGTCATACAAGTTTCTAGGCACTTAAAATGCTATAACAAAAGACTTTAAGGCCGGGTAATTCATAAATACATTCATTACAGTTTTGGGAAGTCGAAGATACACACGCTTGCTTGCTGACTGAGTCTCTTCCTAAAAAGTGGCATCTTCTGTGTGTCTTCCCATCATGGAAGGGTTGACAGACAAATTCCCCAGGCCTGTTTTGGATGGGTACTAATCTCATGCCAGACAATAGTCAGAACCTTTACATGATGATCACTCTCCAAAGACCCTCACATCTAATCCAATCACTTTGGGGGGGGGTAGATTTCAATGTTTAAATTTCTTAAAGATTTTTATATTTAATTGTGTATTTGTGTGAGGAGGAGGGGTATGTGCACATGGTGGAGGTGCCTAGGGTCACCAGAGGAAGACAATGGATCCCTGGAACTGGAGTCATAGACAATTGTGAGCCCCCAGATGTGTGCACCGAACTTACGTTCTCCAGAAAAGCAATATATGCTCTCAACGGCTGAGCTATCTCTTGGGTCCCTCAATATTTTTTGAGGAACACATGCAAGCCATGCTGCTTGGTGAAATTGATGGCCTTGGTGTCATTGACAACAAAGAAGAAAATAGTCATTTCTTGCTCTGTGCCTAGCAGATTTCAGCGGGGCTGGGGGAGGACTGAGGAGAGTCAAACATTGTTTTTCTGCGCTGTGATCATTTCACAAACCAACTGCATCTTCTCACATCTTCTAAAATTTCCAATGTTGGACCTACAGCTGAAGACTAATATTGTTCTTTGGCTAAAGTTAAATTGCTCTATGTGAATGATGTGGTGTAAGAGGTCAGAGTGCAAGGATAAGAGTGGAAACTTCCAGGAGAAGAGGACTGGAAAACTCAGGTTCACAATAGCATATTGTGTTTTTGCTTTTGTTTTTTTTTTTTTTAACATAGATTTTTTTCTCTTAACAGAATGGAGATGTGTTACAAGAGAGAGTTCCTTAGTGATGATGGGGTAACTGGTACCGCGTGTGTATTTAATCATGTTTCACACAAAGTAAACATTTTGAGAGGTATCTGTAACATAGTTTTTTTATTCATAGTAGTTATTTTTCATACAATATATTCTAATCACAGGTTTCCTTCCCTCATGTCCTCTCAGATCCTCCACACTTCCCCACCCAAATCCTTTCATTCTCTTTCTCACAAGAAAACAATCAGGTATCTAAAATAGTAATAAAATAAACTAAAGTAAAAACAAAACAGAATCAGGCAGTGGTGGCACACGCCTTTTATCCCAGTACTCAGGAGGCAGAGGCAAGCAGATCTCTCTGAGTTTGAGGACACCCTGGTCTACAAGAGCTGGTTCCAGGACAGGCTCCAAAGCTACAGAGAAATCCTGTCTTGGGAAAAAAAATCCTCAACAAACTTATATGAATATAAACTTGAATAATTATATTTATAAAAGGCATTATGAATCTGTAGAGCTGCACAATGAATTTTTACACTTTCACCATCAAGTGTATATATATTTATTTATTTATATTTATATATATATTTATAGACTTATTATATATAATATATATATTGATTTGCTATCCACGTGTACATCCTGGCTCCCACCAGGCATCTACTGGTTGGCAAAAGCTGACACACAATTGTGCTAGTGCCCGTCTTCTGGACAGTGATTATGTAGATGCATTTGTTTCTTTTCCTTCTTATTTAAATGCCATTTATGAAAATGCCTTTTTTCTGTGTCTTAGAAAAAAACTCCCATACTTTCTCCTTCACGTTATTTCAGTTACTGTAAAAACTCTCTGGGGTTGAGAAATATTACTTTATTTTTGCAGCAGCTTTTCAATGGGCTGAGAAAGATTAAGTAATATACCTGTGGTCATACAGCCAGTAGGTGGGAAGAACTAGGATTATTTTTTTACTTCTTCCAAAAGGAAAGTCATTGTTCCCTGAATTTCTTTGAGAGTCAGAATTTTCTGAGTTAGCCCAAATGTGCTGTGTGGTTTTTTTTACTTTACAAAGCAATATATATATACACATATATACACATATATATGTGTATATACACATATACACATATATACACATATATGTGTATATATATAGATATGTATACATATATCTATAGATATCTATAGATATATATGTATATGTATAGATATATGTATATATGTATATATATATATAGAGAGAGAGGTTGATTTTTAAAGGTATTTTAACTATTTAGCAAATAAAGACTCAACCCCTCCAAAATGGAGTACATCCTTAACAGTATATGAACTCTATGACTGAGAAATCATTTTTAAAATCAATATCTGAATCCTAGTTTACTTCCTTATCCTCCAGCATTTCCTCTTATTCTTTAAATCATCATGGAGCTTCATTTGATACCAGAGGCTTTCATGATTCTCTGCACATTATAATGCCCAAGGGAAGGAATGGTCACTAGGGGACACGTTTGATATCTTATCTTATGATGAAGGTTGTAGTCTCAGATAAAGGTCTCTTCATTTCCAAACACTCTTCAGTTTAAGGAATGCCCTTTGGAGGCACAAGGGACTACAAGCAAGACAATCACGGCTCACAGGACCAACTGTCTAATAACCAAGGAATCAGCAAACGCATTGGCTTTTCCCTTTGATTTCACAAACAGAGCAGAGGCCTTCTGCCATTTCCTTGTTATAGTTCATTGCCGTTATTTGGTTTGGGTAATGCCTGCCTCTCCTACAGTTACACTCAGGTGTTTCCCAAATGTCTGTGGACATGTATGTGCTCCTGCCAATGTTCAGTAAATTTGGCTGCTTCCTTTCTACTTGTAGGTATAATTTTAAACAAAGGAACACGCACCGTGCTGAGATACATTTTGTTTCACTTACGCCAGTGTGAATCAAGTTCTTAACAATTCCCATTCATAAGAATATTCATAGGATCCAAGGATGTTATATTGGTATAGTCTATGTGAAATTTTATATATATATATATACAGTATGACAACATTAAAGCTCATTTTGTCATCATTTATACCACAAACTATTCAATCACTTCACTGAGTTTTTCTTCCAAATATAAAATGATGTCCTCAAAAGTACTCTTACGTATTGACTGACTCACCTAAAGATTTTTTCTTATTAAATATGCGAGGTTTTATTTTTACCAAGAATAAAATTATATGTAACAGTGAACTCACTCATTTAAGATGTCTGCTTAGAGCTTTTTAAATTACATTTCTAATAATATTTGTAATTTAAAAAGCTGTCTTACATAAAAAGCAGGTTTTATTGAGCTTCAAATAGTCTTTAATCCCTTCCCTCTAGAGCTGATATCTCAAAGACATTATTTAGGAATTGGTGCTACAACTTTAAAATGAAAATGAGAATATTTTCCACTGGAGAGACTTTCCTACAGACTATAAACGGGAGACATTCATAAGCACAGTATTTCAGTGAATTATTCTAGCAAGAGATAAAAATAAGAAGAAGAATCAATCGAACATACAGGGTTCAGTTTACAATGCAAAACAATAGATGTAAGGGCTTCTTAAGAATAAGTGTCCTCTTCACAGAATGCTACTGATGTCTACCGCATTCCAGACTAATAAAAACACAGTCGTGCTAGGAAGGGACTCAGTGGATAAGTGAGATAACAGTCAAAGGTACCTTTATGTCCCCTGGATCTCTAAGTACATTTGAACGTGATGTCTTGATCAGAGAGACCCCAGAAGCAGGCTGTGTTCTGAGGGATGTTTTTCTAAAGAGTTTGAACTACAGGATCCAAGAAACAAAGAAATTCTGCAGCGCCTCTGAAAACTAGTCACAGTCAGAAAGAACGGGCTTCTAGAATGAACTGCTTTCACGTTTCATTTGAAATCACAGTGATTTATGTAGCTCTGAAAAATCTTACATTTGTTTTGTGGTCTAATAGACACATGTGAGCGAGGAAATTTAGGGAACTGGCAGCTTTTCCTATTCATATGCACTGGGAGTTTTGCTTGTCACAAAAGAAAATAAAAAGTGAAGGTGAAAGAGAGCTTAATTGTTCTGCATTTTAACCCTGTGAAAGTACATTCCTTTATAAATCTTGTAGACTTCCTTGATTTCTCTAAGTGACTATGTTATGTAGCAGCATGAATTCCAGAACTTTGTCACTTTTTTGCTGTAATTTAAATACATAATGCAACCTTTAAAGTCATGATAAATTTCCTACGTAAATAAATAAATGTATATAAAACTTGGGAATAGCTTTCTGACATGGGATTTCAAACTTCCCTATTTGGTGTCCTTCCCCAAAAGAAAACAAAGAGGAATAGCAATAAAAATTAAGAATAAGGAGGAAGAAAGATGAGGAAGGGGAGAAGGAAAAGTCCTTTGGTAACTAATGAAATCATAAATAAGGGAGAGAAGGACTTCCTCACTGACTGAGGAGCATCACTTTCTCCTAAATAAAACCCTAGATTAAAAAAAAATCCAATACAGAGTGAAAGCATTAGTGTCTTGTTAAAACAAGGTCATGGTACATGATGAGGTTTACAGGAAGATCACTCTGTAGCATTCTTTCTGGAATCTTAAAATTAATATACTACCTCTAGAAATTGGGTATTTTCCCTTTTTTTCTGTTCATACTTAATGCATATGACCTACAATGAACACTGAACATCAGCAGTAGAAAACTATCTTAAGGCTTCATCTACCAAGATGAACCAAATAGGTCAACTTTCTAAAGAAAATAGTAGCAGATGTGTGGGTACAGACGCATATCTGTAGACACATGTGTGTATCTTATCTGGGTGACAGTCGTAAAGTTTAGCCTGTGAGCACGCTTAGTCTTGATCTCCACAGAGTATGGTGTGAGTTAAGCTGCCAGAAAAAATCATTCTTAACATTAAGCCATATAAGAACAAG
Organism: Ondatra zibethicus; assembly: GCA_004026605.1. Lineage (NCBI taxonomy): Eukaryota > Metazoa > Chordata > Mammalia > Rodentia > Cricetidae > Ondatra > Ondatra zibethicus. The sequence continues at coordinate 70,022 of PVIU01007065.1, read as the reverse complement.
GAAATTAACCCTGACTGTAAGTAAATGACTGTCACCCTCCTCCATCATCATTGTGTCCCTGAAGTCTGCTTACCACGCCATACTCTACCTTCAGAAAATAAGACATTTTGAAAATTCAATATCTGTTGAGGTGCATCCTCTCATGCCACTTGAAAATCTTTATTGGCTTTTGTTTTGTTATATTGTTTCAAGAACTCTTAACACAGCTATATCATCTCAGGAATAATTTGATTTGAATGCTATGGATCAAATCCAGGGTCTTGAACATGCTAAATATGAAGTTTGTCATTGAATTATGTACCCAATCCTCCTTCAAATGATTTTTAATGGCTTTAAACAATATTGTTTACCATAGAAACAGCTTCACTTAGAACTCATCTATCCTACATAAATTCAGAAAAATGTGGCATTTCCTTCCTTCCAACCAGTGTTATCCATCATTCTAGTTTATTTACTATGAGCTTGACATTGTTGTTTCCTATAAGGGGAGTCATACTGATTTTGTCCTTCTGTGACTAATTTATTTCACTTGACAGATGTTCCTATATATCGTCTGTGTTATATATATTTTGAGTTTTCCAGGTTTTTTAAAGCCAAATAATATTCCATTCCATGCACATACCATATTTTTAAAATCTTTTTATCTCTGTATTCTGAGAAGAAGCAAAGAGACATTTAACACTGGTCTCTTTAATAGATTCATGGATGTGAAAACATTACAGAAGCAGCAAAAGCAAAAATAGATTAAAATGGCACTACAATCAAACTAAATTATCTGTGCACCACCAAGGAAATAATAAAGAATGGAAGAAAACACTTGCAAACTATAAATAATAAGAACTTATTTTCTGAAATAGATGGGAAACTTCTGGAAACCAACTGTAAAACAAGTATTAATCCGATTTAAAACTCTTCTAAAATCTTAAACAGATATTTTCTAAAGCTGACATGTAGACAGCAGGCATGTGAAAAATTACTGCACATATCCAACCATCGGGGCAAAGCAGAGCAAAGCTACAATTATGTATAGTGTCATCCCACTAAGAATGGCTGTTTGCAAAAGAGAAAAATGAGAGCAAGAGTCGGTGAGGTTGTGGAAAACCAGAACACTTATATGATACTGGTGAGAATGGAAATAGAAGAGCTATCCTTAAAAGCTACATAGAAGTGCCTCAAAAATTACAATTACCAAGTGATGCAGAAGTGTCTCTCCTCGTTTTTTGCAGATAATGATTGAAACCAAGATCTTGAAAAGTTATCATTCATTACAGCACTCTTGATGATATCTGAAATGCAGAATAACATGGCAGATGAATGGGTGGAAATTATGTGCATACAGTGGGCTCATATTTAGCTTTCGATAACTTCCTGCAGTGTAAGGATAATGGACCAAATCCTCCAGTGACATTCAGTGCTTGGGATAAATTACTCTTCCCAGCTTATGAATCAATATTCCTGATGGTTCTCTGGGCTTCAGGTCATCTGGTCACATGCTCACTGTCTTTGGACTTTCTATCCACATTGAGTGTCCCTGGAAACACATTCCTCCAAGCTCCATTGAACTAAGGTTGAATTATAACAGAGCCTGTAAGAAAAATAGTGTTTCTATATTATATAAACAATTAATTGAACATGTATTTTCTAAGAAACATCAGAAAGAATAAAAGTTTTCCTCATTCATTTTCACCATATATTCATCTACCTCAAATTTGAAAAGTTATAGTTGACAGGGAAATAAATACCTTATTTATTATATTTTTTTAGCTTTATGGTTAGGATATTGGCTTTAGGATAGAATACATGCTGTTTTTAGAATTTTGAAATATTTGTTGTAGTATTCAAAGATTACTCAGTTGAAATGGAATTAAGTGCACAACACACCTTTATTGTATGGGTATTACCATAAAGATTATTCTGTATATATCATTAAAAATGGTTTTGCTAACTGAACTCTACAGAATATTATCAGTGGTGGTGCATACCTTAATCTAAGCACCCAGAAAGCAGAGGCAGATGAATATCTAAGTTCTAGGTCAGCCTGTCTACAGAAAGAGTTCCAGAAAGGCAAGGGTTACACTAAAAAACCCTGTTTCAAGAAAAAAAAAACAGCAAACAAAACATATAGAGATAACATAAATAGTCTTTTATTTAATCTTTTACATTTATGTATTTAGTGTGCACACGTGTGTGTGTGTGTGTGTGTGTGTGTGTGTGTGTGTGTGTGTGTGTGTATGTGTGTGTGTGTGTTTGCCATACTGCATGTATGGCAACTTACAAGAGTTGATTATCTCTTTCTATCATGTGGGTCCTTTACTCACTAAGCACCTTTACTCCCTAAGCTGTATCTCTAGCACAAGATAAAAAATCATAAAAGGAAGAGCAGAAGGTGGGAGAAGATGAGCAAGGAAGTTAGGACCGGGAGGGGGCTGGTCCACCCACTGAGACAGTGTGCCTGATCTAATGGGAGCTCACCAAATCCAGCTGAACTGGGACTGAACGAGCATATGATCAAACTGGACTCTCTGAATGTGGCTGCCAATGGGGCAGACTGAGACGCCATCAACAATGACACTAGGACCTATCTCTTCTGCATGTATTATCTTTTTGGGAACCTAGTCTATTTGTTTGCACACCTTCCTAGGCTGGGATGGAGGGGGGAGGGTCTTGGACTTGGACTTCCCACAGGGCAGGGCACCATGCCCTCTTTTAAGGAAGCAGGAGGAGGGAGGAGGGGTGTGGGGGAGCGGGAGGGAACTGGGAGAAGGGGAGGAAATGTAAATTTTTTTGAATAAAAAAATATGAAAAAATCATAAAAGGAAATAAAATGTATATTAAGTGTTATGGCATTAGTCTCCGGCAATGTCCAAGTACCACCTCACCATAGCCTTGGTGACTTTGTACAATGGAACTGTGAATTTTCGTGATAGAAAAGATATCTGTTTTCTCCTAGTCCTGGAGGATAGCCAAGGAAGAAGCATACAGTCCTGCTGTCCTTCTTTATATATAGGAAATGCTGACCAAGAGCAACTGAATCTATAGAATATGGCACAATGTACAAGCCTGAAATCCTGCCATGAATAACAAGATTTCAGAATTAACTACTAAGGGTTGTTGTTACTGACAACATGGACATAATTTATGCACACTAAGTAGGCAGATGACTCAATCTAATAATGAGAAATTACTCTTAATTTTATTTTAAGATGTAAATTATCAGCTTTTCCCATCTATATCCATCTCCTTTTGTATCATATCATCTTAAAAACTATATATATATAATTCATGAAAAAATAAGAATCAATTTTGTAAGACATTTAAGCCTTTAAATGACATTTTCTTAAGTAAATGCTTACATATACTGATATGGCTGATATTGTGGACATGAGGGTGGTAATACTAAACAACTGATACATAACCCAGGGTATATGAGCACACACAGTTTCTAATCCTCTATTTTAGCTTACTACTGGCTATACCTAGTTATTTACAGGTTGATAATTCAAATAATCCATATTTACATTCAAGGAAATATGTTTCCTTCTTCAATTCTATCTTTACTATTGCTAGTAATTAACATTTTAAAATATTATATCAGCTTCTCTTTATAGGATACTTCTTGAGGGTTTTCATTGGTGAGGAATGGAAGGTTAGTGGAGCTCAATGACTTATTGGTCATCTTGTAAAGCACAGCCATAAAGTTAACTATAGAATAAGGGGTTAGGGGGAGGATTGGATCACCCTAGGAAGGGGAATTAGAATAGATAGATATCGATGGATGGATTGGAGCTGGAACAAGAGGACCAAACAGGGAAGGGAAAGGAATGGGAGAAGGACGCTAGGGAATATGGAGGGACAGCTAAAAATAGGTGCCATTTGAAAGGTCATTAAAAAAAAGACCATAGCAGAATGTATGAATATTGTTGCTAGGTCTCTTAATCATCATATGAGAGAGTATTATCAAAGATACCACGTTTCCTGGAAACAGTTAGTGTTGTAGGAGAGCAGCTTGTTTGCTCCCAGCTGCTCAGCCTCGAAATAATCACACAGAAATCATATTATTTGCAGTACTGTTTGGCCAATAGCTTATGCATATTTCTGGTTAACCCATCTCCGTTAAGATCTGTATCACCACGAGGCCATGGCTTACCAGGTAAAGTTCCAGTGTCTGTCTCCAGCGGGGCTACATGGCTTCTCCCCGACTCCACCTTATTTCTCCCAGCATTCAGTTTAGTATTCCTTGCCTAGCTCTGTTCTGCTCTGCTATAGGCTCAAAACAGCTTCTTTATTCATCAGTGGTATTCACAGCATCCAGAGGGAAATCCCCCATCAAATTAGGTCATCAGCAAATTTTCTGAAGTAAATTAATTCATGATTACTATCTTAAATCAGAATTCACAGTTTTTAAGCATGTATGCTGTATGTCTTGTTCATTGAACAATTATACACCTGAGTCCTTCATCATACTCCATATCATTTTATCCTTGTAACAGTAAATCAGGCACCTGTACCATTATTTTAATGATGAAAGGCTCAGTCGTTTAGCAATATTCTCAATCTGTCTGATCTAGTTGAAAAGTTGCAGTCACAAAGAAATCCCTCTAAATCTCTGGTTTTGTGGTCTTTTTTTTTCCATCTTGCTTCATTTTGCATAGTAACTATTTTTCTCTTACTGCAACTTTTCAAGTTTCACAGAGTTTACATTGCATGTATCTACTGTATAATTTATGCCAGATCACTAAGAATAAAAGCACACTGACAAGGTAAATTATGTGTGGACTTACAGAGCTTTAGTCTGAACTCAGAACTCTGAAACTCATAAAGGTGGATTAACCTCCCACTTCTGGTATCTGATGTGATGTTTAAGAAAGTGTTTGTGTCTTTGTGTGTTCTTCATCCTCATGTAAAGCACAAGTTTGTATTCATGAAGATCAAGCTTAAAGGTAATCATCACTGGTTTTTTATGTAAATGGAGGCAGCACTTACGTTTTGCAACTATCCAGACCCGAATAATTACACAGAAACTATATTAATTACAACACTGTTAGGCCAGTGGCTCAAGCGTATTCCTGGCTAGCTCTTATATCTTAAATTAACCCATTTTTATTAATCCATGTATCACCACAAGGTGACTTACCAATAAGATTCTAGCGTCCTTTTCCTTTAGCAGCTACATGATGTTTCTTTGACTCTGCCTACTCTCTCCATATATCTCTGTTCAGATTTCCCACCTGGCTTTACTCTTGCTAAGGCAGTGGCTGAAACAGCTTCTTTATTAACCAACAGTAATAAAACATTTTCACAGCATACAGAAGGGAATCCCACATCGTCACTTACATATGAAATCAGTATATGCTTTCAAATTCCCTTAATTTCTCCAGTGTGTTACTAAATAGTTTCTTGCTAAAAAAAAATAAAGAAAGAAAGAATAGTGGCAATAAATAAAATCTAAGCTGTAATTTGCATGTAAATATTAAATCCAATGAGGTTCTTTAACTTCCTGTGCCAAAACAAAGAATGGCCTCTTAGCCAGCCTCATGCACCATAACACATGTGTGAACTATCTTATAGTCAACTTAACAAATATTTATTGAGTTCCTAAGGTAGCCATGGTAACAGCATGGGAGCTATGAGAAAGACTAAGATATTATTTGTGCCCTTGAGGACTTAATAACCTGATAGCAAAAGTTGACATGTATGCAACCCGTGTGGTACTTTCAAGGATAAAGTGAGTGCTTTAATAGTGACAGAAAACATACCGTTAGTATAAAAAGTGCAAGGCTAGAGGGCAGAGCGATGCAGAGCTGGCACTGAAGTGGCAGGATATTAAAGGCAAGACATCAGTCACAAACCTGAAGCACATACAGACCTGAATTAGCTAGGGAGTTGATGGTATAGAGGGAAAACTATCAGGGTCGTTTCTTGGAAAACATCAATAATTCATGACACCTAATCAGGTTTGCCAGTGAAAATTGGGAGAGGTCAAGGGTCAATTCTCATTTCTTATCAGATTGTGAGATAGCACACAGAAAATTAGAAAATACTCTGGGGTAACTATGCAGCTTTTCATTTGAAGCAAAATCTATGAGTAGATCATCATCGTTTGAAAGTTTGGGTCAGATGTGCAACAAAAACAACAGCTCTAAAGATACAGTGTTGAGATTGTTGGTGTAGAATAATATCTGAAACTATTAGAGGGACATCGAAGGTTATGGAGACAGAGCAACACTAAAGATCAAGAACTTGGGAGTCAAATACTGGTGTGGGATAATTCTGTATTCTGCCAATTATGTTTTAAATAAACGCTGATTGGCCAGTAGCCAGGCAGGAAGTATAGGTGGGACAACCAGACAGGAAGTAGAGGCGGGTCAAGGAGAATAGGAGTATTCTGGGAAGGAAGAAGCCCATTCCTCCCCAGTCCTGTCCAGACACTGAAGAAGCAAGATGTGACCTACCCCACCGAAAAAGGTACGGAGCCATGTGGCTAACATACACTAGAATAATGGGCTAATATAAGTTACATGAGTTAATAAGAAGCCTGAGCTAATGGGCCAATCAGTTTATAACTTACGTAGACTTCTGTGTGATTTTCTTTGGGACTTACCAGCTGTGGGAACTGGGCAGGACAGAAACCCAACAAACAGGCCCTTATGTTACAAAATACAGATGTAATATAAGAACAGAAAATAAAGAAAAAAATTCAGATCTAGGAACTCCCCAAAGGACACACACTGACACATCAGCAAATATTTGAAATGGATCAGAAAAGCATCTAAAAGTTTTACCATGTGGAAGCATTCAGAATGGAAAATGAGGAGTAGGTTTGATAATCAGAAGGGCTGATGTTGATACCTTGGAATGGTATAGGGAAGCAAAATGGCAGAAGATTTTTATAGATACAAGTGATTAAATTTTAAGAACTTACTTTAAAATATTTGTTTTAAGGACAAGAACATAAATGAATATGTGGTTGAATGTGTAGACAAGGCAAAATTAATATTTTGACTTAATTTTTAAGAAAATTGAGCATACTTATTTACTCAAAGGGAACAAAACTGAGGCAAAAGAAAGACCCTTAACCTTACGTCCAGAGAGCCTACTCCTTATTTGGGATTTAGATCGTTTGTCTTCTGAGAATAGAAACAATGTATCCAGCATATGTAAAGCTTTTACTGAAAGAGGAATCACATTTTCATAATGAGCTGTACACTATATAACCCCATAATTACCTCAAAAAGTGAAAGGGGAGGGAGGAAGAGAGGGAGGGAGGAAGGAAAGGAAGAAAGGAAAGAGGGAAAAAGGGAAAGAGAAAAGGGAGGAACTGAAACTTCAAAATGGGTAGGGCATTTTCTGAGCAATGGTCAAGGAAACAGAAATATAGTACACAGAACTGTCTGTTGTACATCATTTTATTTAAAACTCATCTATGAAACTACGTTCCAGGTACAATTGTGCCTGTGTGTGTGTGTGTGTGTGTGTGTGTGTGTGTGTGTGTGTGTGTGTATGATGCACAGTACCCATCATGGTTGAAAGAGGGTCCCAGATGCTGTGGAGCTAGACTTACAGGAGGGTATGAACTACAGTCATGAATGCTGAAAACCATCCTGCACTCTTAACCACTGGGTCATCCCTTGAATTCCACATCCCCTGCCCCCATTTGTAAGACATTTGGAAAGAATGATCCTATTCATTCCCTCTGAATATGAGAAGAAACTAGATCTGAAAGGTCTGGTGATGTGTGGACCTCTGTCAAACTGTGGTCTTTATACAATTGCCCTGTGCCAGGTATAAAGCTGGATCCTTAACCAATGCAACAGAGTACTAAGCAGGGCTTCGGGGGTTTCTTGGCCATGTCATATTTGGTATTGCTTTTTAGCAGACATAATAGTTAAGCTATGGTGTGAAACTCTGCTAACACACATTTATAGAGAACTTATTTGGGTTCATGCATTGTGTTCAGGGAAGAAAGGAAATGAACAAGCGCACGTCATCTATAATGTCATGTGTTGTCAATGTAAAGAACATATACACGAAGAAAGATTACTGGGACGAAAGAGACCAGCCCTATACAAAAATGACTACTGAAGAAATACTAGAATAAACTAAAACAATATGTTGCAAATATCCAGAAAAGGCCACGAGGGAAGACAAAGGGTAAGGAATGTGGAGAGGAACAAAGTATGTTGAACTGGAGGAATGGTCAGCATGGCTAGAGCAATTGGGGAGGATGGAGAACGGTACAAGAGACTCTATGGTCTCAGGCATTGAAGAGGAATGCCACCTTAGGCTAGAACAAATAGATTAACTTATTCTAAGTATTGATTTGACTATGGGGCAAACTTGACAGAAATGTGAACAGGTGGAACCGGAGAAGCTAATAGTGCCCAGAAAATAAAATGTCATGAAATGGATCCAGATGTCTTAATCAAAGCTTGAATATTTTAAGTGAGCAAGTGACACAATTTATCTGTTTTGCATTTTTATCTTTGTGTTTATATGATATACCTCATGGAAAATGCCTAGAAAGAGAATCAAAATTATCTTCAAGGAGAATATGTCTTAATTATATGCCAAGAGTCAATATCTATTGCTGTTTCTGCCAGCATCATTCTTAATAATGGGAATAGCTTTCTAATGAAGTGCTTTAGGAAAATTAACTTTATATTGGTGTTTAGAATGGATCAGATGCAGCAAATTTTTAGAATTTGTCTCAGCCTCTAAGTATAAAGTGATAAAGTTTTGAGTCAGTGGTTTCAATGTCAAGAGTAGAAATGAAGAGAAAATGTGTCTTCTACAGACAAAGGAGAATTCATTTACAGAACTGTGGCTGGTTACAGAAAAAGAGAAAGAAGCAAAGACAAGTCGTTCTGGTATTCCTAACTAAAGTACTTATCCTTTGGATTTGTATTATTCTCCCACTGTAAAGCAGCTATGAAACTGTTTAAAATGTTTAAAATACATAAGAAAGAAAAGACAGAAGGTGAGGGAGTTGACTATAGTCTTAGGCATTTTGAATCTGGAGAGAAAGTACAAAAATCCTTACTGGGATAAAAACAAAAAGTTAGAGTTTTCATTGTACTTTCTCTGTTGACTTAGTCAGGAACAATTCTCTTTTATTCCAATAAAGTTATGTTAAGGTCACAAGCCTGAAAGCAGATAGAAATCAAGTCTGAGCTCAAGTTCTACCTAATAGTGTTACCATGAGCAAGTTACATAATCACTTTATTCCCAAGCTTCTTAATTATCCAGTGAAAATTGTATTATCTTCTTCATAAGAAGTAAGAACTAGTACATCAGTGGTTCTCAACTTTGGGGTCAAACAACCATTTCCCAGGGGTCACCTAAGACCATTTGAAAACACAGATATTTACATTACGATTCATAACAATAGCAAAATTACAGTTGTGAAGTAGCAATGAAGGTAATTTTATAGTTGTAGTCTCCACAATGTGAGTTACTGTATTAAAGAGTTGTAGCATAGAAAGTTAAAAACCACTGTTGTCCATGATCATTGTTAATGAATTTAGCAATGTCCCAAAACTCTGAGATTTGCAGCTCAAATATCTCACGAGGTAAGTAAACAGATTAGATTCTTAAATATGTAGTCTATTTGGATGCACACCTTCCTAGGTCTGGATGGAGGGGGGAGGGCCTTGGACTTCCCACAGGGCAGGGCACCATGCCCTCTTTTAAGGAAGCAGGGGGAGGGAGGAAGGGTGGGGGGAGCAGGAGGGGACTGGGAGAAGGGGAGGAAATGTAATTTTTTTTGAATGGAAAAAACTAAAAGAATATGGAAAAAAAGATGTTGATTATGAATTTACCTTTTTGTACAAAAAATCATTAGGTCAAATTCTTTTTACTATACAGATATATGCTGAATAGTAGTAGTTTAATATGATTTGCCCTACTTCTTATGCCTAAAGAATAAAAGGTCTCAAAGAAAACACTGCATTAGTTTATCTGTACACATTCTAAAAGAACGTGGAAATAATGAAAGACATTTAACATTTGTTAGTTTTATATAATGTTCTAAAATTTTATCTGTTTCTCATTAATTGGGCTTAGTTATAAACATTATAAAATTCTAGCTTCAAAAGTCTGAGTGTCTCTTCGCGAAATAGATGCTTGTCACCTCGCATGTAGGAAGCTGGTTCCATGGCCAGCGCTACACACAAGTAAAGGCTCTCCTCATAATACTTCCAGAGGTGTGAAGTAACTTTAGAGGGCAGAAGCCAGTTTCCTAGTCTTTCTTTTATCCAATACAATCAATTAACTAAAAATCTTATGGGCTTGAGGAAATCGAAGTTGTTGCAATAGATTATGGCTTTTTACATTTGATAGAAGAAACATGTCAATTGCTCAAAAAGAGTGAGGTTAGTTCTTTTCCTTCCATTGTTATTACCTATAGAACATGTTCATTCCAAAAGAAGTGGATGACTTAGGAAGCGGTTGCTGCCATTACTCAACCTGTACAAACAGCGGTTTTCTTTGGGGTGGTACTAACTGTTGGTTTTCTTACTCAGCTTCTGAGGCTTTAATGTGTAAAGTAACAGCTTACAGTGGGAAAAATAGTTCATACAAAATAAACAATGATAGTAAACTTTAAAAATGACTGTAATTTTATATTTGTTTACATTAATATATTGACTTGTTTTTCTCTTGGATTAAAGCCCTTATGTAAATTGCAAAACTGTTTGCAGTGACCTAACTACCACTATCTCCAACATGGTTTCTTTAAAGATTACTTATTTACATAAAAAGCTTTAATTTATTTACTTGAAAATAATACTTAGCAATTCAGCCAATATCGGTTCAATGTAGGTACAGTCTGACGTTTTGTATTTTGGCTAATATTTTATAGGTTTGCTTTTACTTTTATGTGAATGTTTCTTGAATTGGGTTAATTCATTCAATCTCCAAAGCAATGATATTGGAAAAATAGTTTAAGATATTTTGGTGTGAATTATGAAATCGAAGGTTGGACTAAATTCAAGTTTTCACGTTGTATTTTTAAAAAGAAAGGAAGAAAGAATTCCATGGCAACCAAAGGCTAACAGCATCTAACAATCAATCCGTAAAGATGGACAGAGCTCTCAGATTTGAATATCATTCAGAAAGGGCTTCCCTATTGGCCTTTCACCAATTGTTCATTAACTTAAATCTATAGTAAATAAATAGTAAAATGTATTTTAAATATATTATATCACACTATTTAAAAGCTTACATGTATGAAATAGCACAAGCAGTGTGGTTTTTAACTGTAACGCCCCAAAGGCATCTTTTAAAATCGTTTGGGTCTGAGGGAAAGTCTTGTCAAGCTGCTGCAGGTATTAGCTTTGGTTGCACTGCCTTCTCATCTGGAGGAATCGCTGTTCATCCTCTTCCCCCCCTTCCATTCACTGCTGTCCCTTGGTCTGATGCAGCTCTGAGCTAAGAGGGTTGATTGCTGTGGGGAGTGAACTTTTCATCCCTTTGCTTATTCAAATGAGACTGTGACTGGCTCTGATGGTTGGTGACATGAAAGTAATTACTAGGACTTTAGCGCCTATCACGAGGGGGAGAGAGGAAGAATCAGCTTGCAAGCTTGTGTGTTTTCTCCAGCTTTGTGGCATATACTTTGGCTCAGTTTACCTACTGCTAGCACGTTTGTGCTTGATTACCTGGTAGCAATAAGTCACTGTGACTCAACTCAATGGAGCTGCGGTTTAGCAAGTGTAGCTCTCTCACAAGGCGTGGTTTTAGCAAAAATCTACGTGCTCTTTTGCCAAGTAAATGCATTCTACAAAGAGGTCTTAGCCTCTTTTGAAATATTTGGAATCAAACTTTACAAAAGAAAAAAAATGTCCATTAGTTCTTGCTAACAAAGGAATAGCAAAAGTAAGCTAATCAAGTGAACAGTACAATTTTTAACAATTCACAGCATAGTTTGTGTTAAGATTTTAGGATTCAAAAATCTACAAAAGCAGATGAACTTTTTTCATGGGCTCAGTCAGGCAAGAAAAGCAAGCTTTTCAAAATCTCTTTTTTCTTATAATTGCACAATGAAAAAGTATACGAAATACCCTTGTGCTTTTCATCTCACAAAGAAAACAGTTATAAGAGACTTTTTTTCCAAAACATTATTGTTAAAAAGACAGAACACCTTAGTTTTAATAAAGCAAAACTTCGTAAGCATTTCTATGTTTCAAATTCTGAATTTTCAGAGAGGGGTGATGTGCAATGCTGTCTTGGTGCAGCCTGTGTATAGTAGTGGGGAAATGTGCAGTCCACATGACAAGGGTGTCTGTCACTAGGCTGAAAGCTAAGAAATGGGGCACATAGTTCAGTTATGCCACTAGCCAGCTGTACATTTGGGCATCTCAGTTTTCATTTATGATCATATTTCCAAGGATTAGAATAAGGAAACCTTGTTGAGTCTGTAAATAAACATATAAACACAAGCAATTCTGCATGCTGTATTTGTAGTTTACAGACTTGGTGTTACAGTAGATAAGTGGGTAGTGGCAGGAAAAATGTATAATTCCTAAGGTCTTTTTGCTTGTTTGGATGTGCTGGTTTGCTTGTTTTTGTTTTCTTAGTTTCTAATACAATTAGAAAACATCTAATCTTAAATTATATAAGTTCATTAAGAAAAAATTAAAACCTCAGCTCTGACACTTTCTCCCCTCCATTTTTCCTTTGCCTGTTGTAGACAAGACCTCTCTCATACAAATATAGAACATTTTGAAAAAAATGAGTATAGTTATTTTTAAATGTTCATGTCTTGGGTAATTGGCTGGTCTATTGTCTGTGATTTGTTTATCCATGAGGTCAAATACTTGAGGTCATGCATCCTAAACTAATCATCTCTATTCCATTTCGAAGGTTCACTGAATCCTTACTATATTGACTTCTATAAAGTTAATTTTCTATATCAAAGTACTATTCAAATTAGCCTCTTAAAAATTACACTACACAGTGAATTATGGACAAATGGGAAATTGCAAAGCTCCTAAACAACAAAGTGAACAGGTAACTGAGTGAAGAGACAACCTACAAAATAAGAGAGAAATCTTCATCACCTATACATCTAGAGTATACAAAGAACAACAAAAACAAAAAAAACCCTAAACAAGATAGCAAACAACCCAATCTAACAAACTGTTTACAAAAGAAGGAATAATTTTTTGGATTTTGTTTGTTTGTTTGTTTGTTTTTCAAGACAGAGCTTCTCTATAGCTTTAAAGCCTGTCCTGGAACTAACTTGTAGAACAGGCTGGCCTCGAACCCACAGAGATCCGCCTACCTCTGCCTCCCAAGTGCTGGGATTAAAAGTGTGCACCACCATCACCTGGCACTATTCAACAACTTTAATTATCAAGCTAATGCAAATTAAATCTACTTTGAGATTCTATCCCACCTTTGTCATAAAGGCTGTCATCAAGAAAACAAGTAAAAGCAAATGCTGGTGAGGACTTAAGGAAAGATGAACTCTTCTTCACGTCTATAAAAGAGTAAATGGGTGCAGCCATTATGGAAATCAGTGTAGAGACTTCCCAGAAATAAGAGTAGATCTTCCATGATACCGAGCTCTCTGACTCCTGGGCATACTCTTAAAGGTCTCTCTATACTACTACAGAGCTATTTGCTCATTTTTGTTGTATTGACAACAGCGAGGAAGTAGAATCAATCTAGTTTCCCATCAACTGATAGTACATAATGAAAATGTGCTACACAATGGAATGTTCTTCTGCCATTAAGAAATGTGAAATTATGCAATTTTCAAGAAAATGGAAAAGACTGGGAAGGATGTAAAGTAACCCAGGCTCAAAAGCAAACATTGTATGTTATCTCTCATATGAGGACCTTAGCTTCTAATAGTTTCATATGTATAGGTATGCGGAGTGAGTATAGGTGGCAGGAAACTGGAAAGGATCCCCAAGACAGTGAATAAAAAGAGGCCTTAACAAAAAATTGTAGAGAGAACATAGGATGTATGTGTTGTGGATGTGAAGGAGGACACTGGGGATAGAAAGGTTTATGTCAGGCTAGCGAGGAGGAAGATGGGAGAGAGAAAGCAAGTGGAGACCAATCAAAGCTAAGAAAGTGTAAAACTACCATAAGGAAATCTGCTACTTGAATGTCAAAATAAAATAATAACTAAAAAATAGAATATGGAAAAACTGAACATATATTAATATTAAGAGTATCCTGAAGAAGTCATTTGGGCAGTTTTTCTTGGAGAGAAAAATGTATTTTAAGTACATTCCCTCAGGTTATTTCAGATTCTTGGAATATTAAGGTAATCCATTTCTAATCCAATGAAATTTATAGTACATCTGTGAAATAGGTGAAAACAGTTGCTAAATGAAGAGACATCTCACTCCTAAGACAGGCTGTCAATCATCCTATAGTGGCATTGGTATAGAGGCAGCATTTACTATCTTTTGCATGCCTTGGATTCTGGCAAAGACTCAGCCTCCAGGTGATTGTTTCTAAGAGAAATGAAGAATGGATTTGTATAGAAAATGTCTTCAGTTGATAGCATGTAGTTATATGTAGCTCATGGTAAAGCAGTTTCTGGGTGGAACTGGGGATTTTCTTTAACCCTGTGACCATGTAAAGAATTCTCGTCTAGTCTGTGCATTGAAGTCTGTGCTACCACTGTCCCCAGTGTAGACTGCTGGAAGTCCGTGGCTTGTGAGTAAGCCAACATTCCCAAATGACAGATGGCTTTTAATCTCTACTATTTGGCTTCCAGAACTCATGTGCTTTGCTTACACATACATTTTTCTCTATTGTGGAGAATCTGATGCAAGTGGCCCTCTTCTCTGAGGAAGTAATGTTTTTGAGACACGAAGTCTTGAGAGAAACAGTATATGCATTTGTTGGTGAGAAAACCTATTTTGTATTGGAAATCATTGTGGAAAAATAATCCAGTTATGAAGGGTACAATTGGGTAAACTATCAAATCCAAGGTTGTAATAGCTCAGAAAATAAGTGTTTGATTACCTCATGCCCGGTAATACACTGAATAACACACACACACACACACACACACACACACACACACACTTCTACCTATATCAGTGATAACCTTTTATACTTCATTCACAGTGAGCAGCTAGAATTACCCTTGACAGTGAAAAAATATTCCCTGTGCACTTTGGCATATCCTAAACATGCATTGAGACACCTTGCAAGTTATAATCTTTATTTCTATATGTCTAATTTTTTAAAGAAGGGAGTATCTGTCTTTTTTCCTTTTAATCTCTAAGAACTGCCAGCCCCCCAAAATGCAAGGTGAAAGTAGCCAAATTTCATTGAATAAATTACAGATGTTTAAGCATCTATTTTTAAACATCCAGAGATAGTCTGAGCTGGAGCCTACTAACCTTGTTCTGTTATAGTCAACAAACTGACTCAAAAGTCACTCAACAAGTAAATTCTCATATAGCACCAATTATTATAAATCAGGGGTTTTGATTTTATCAAGCCCAGAAAACCATCACATTTTCATATATGTTTATGCCAGGGTAATCCTGGTCCATTACTTGGTAAACAGGATTGCTAAACAACTGCAGACAAATTATTAAATTGTATGTGGATTATGATGAAAGCTGCAGGGAATTACATATTCACTTACATACGATGTTGTCGGAAAACTCGAATCCTCAAATAACAGGGTGTTAGTTACCATGTAAGACCCCCCCCCCAGAGAGTTGGAAAAAAAACTGTAAAGAGAGTACAAGGGTCTGATTGATATCAGCTCTTCCATCCATTTTTTTAAACTTAACTTATTTAGTTTAATTGACAAATGGCAAGTTTCATGCATATATGGTGTCCAACACGATGTTCATGCAAGAGCTTAATTTAAAATTAGCATAAAGTCACTTGAATTCTCCATCTGAAATATTAGGTCTGCAAGGCTATTTTCATATCAACTAGGTTAGATGAGTACAACAGGAAGCGATTAAAGGGAACAGAAAGTAAGGTGTGAAAGAAGAGAGAAAATACATGATAAAAGGAGATGAGGGAGACAAGAGACTAAGGACGGCAAGCAAGGGATGGTGCCGCTAGAATCTTTGCCAATCAGACGCTTATGTACAACACACAGCATTTCAATATCTTCCCTGGGTAAATAGCAATGTCTTCCCTTTTTATTAATCCCGCCGCTGCTGCTGCTGTTGCTCACAAAGAGATCCACAAATCAGCATAGATTTGGTTTGCTGTTCAATAATTCTAAAAGGGTTGGGGAACACCGCCAGAAAAGGGTAGCACTTCAGTATCTTAACATGGAGTCTTGTTGGCAAAACAAAATACAAGCTGCTTGGAGATAATTCCCTGTTGCTGGTAATTCCACGGGGGCCTTCCGTGGCAGCGGAGGCTGCTTCTCCTCTGTGGACCCACGCCATCAAACAGGACAGATCAGAAGAAACAGGGAAAAGGTGCCCTTATAAACCAAGCTACTCTTCTGAGACTTGTAGGTTTTTGTTTGTTTGCTTGATGGTGTGGTTGGAGATTTTTAACGTCAGCATGAGTCATGCCTATTGGTTCTTAGCCTGGAGCACCCAGGGCAACTAGGAATCAAGGAAGCTGGAGCCAGGTATGAATAATGCATGGGCTGTGTAAGCAGAAGTCTATGTCCAGTCAATAGTAAAAGCATGTGCAGAATTGCAAGCCAGCGTGTTCATGGATTCTTTCTATGCTTTCCCTCTCAAGGAAAACAAGGGCTTGAACGAGCAACACCTGCAGTCAGATCAGAAGACTGTGCCCTTTCCATCCTGAAAGCTCCACTGGACCATCTCATTAAGGTATTCTGAAATAACAACAACAATGTTTTTGATAGGTTGTGCTTCTTATCAATGTGCTTGCTTTCATTATCCAGATGTGTGTTGGGGAGTTAGGTAATTGGAGAGACAATGAAACTCTATTAATTTCTTTTCTTATTGTGTTTACAGAATCACTCATGTAAACAATTTGTGGTAGGAAGCATCCTTGTTTTGCACAATGGCCTTTTCGGCGCTATCTTGTGCACTATTCAATTTATAGTGGTAAGCAGGGCATCATAGAAAATTTCCCTCTACAGCACATTGGCCAGGAAGCAGATAAAGGGGGCTGCTGGTGATCTGCCAGCTTTCTCCCTAGCCCTCTTTTGTTCTGTGCTGGTCCACATTTGCTGTGTTGTCCCCATCCATGTGGGTCTTCCCCTGCTCTGCTAATCCCCACAGGCACAGAGATGGGTGGCACCAGTCTCTGAAGGGGCCCTAGATTCAATCACATTAACAGTGAAGATTAGCCATCGCAAACTGTGTCTCTTTAAATTTCTTTCTTGTGCTAAAGGGACGTTCATCTTTGTCATACATTCTGGAATTGTGACAATTTTTAATGTGTTTGAAGGGCTAGATTAGTTAGTGGGGAACTTTGATAGCACTTTCGATGTTTCCCTCAGTTCGTTTGGACTTCGTCGATTCCAACGCTGTCACGGTTCATTGTCTGCAGACGGTCTTGTGTGGCCTTGCATTCTGAAAGAATATGTCATGGCATCTGCCTCTGTGCTTCTGGGGCCTGCTACACAGATGATATTTTAGCTAGAATACTGGGCTGGGGGCAGGAGGTGTAAGCAAAATTTGCTTCAGAGGAGCGTTTTCTGGAGCCATGGCATGTCTCTTCCTTTCGTTGGGTGCCTCATCCAACGCTGAGGTGAATGTATCACATTGCAACGATTACATGTGTTAGAGTGCATAATGGGGTTGTAAAGTAGCTGCTCAAATGTCTTATCTAATGAATGCCATCAAATTCAATTATCACTCTTAGGCTCTTCATTAACCAATCAAATGACTCCTTTGCTCTAAGACACTTCGAGCACACTTTTCCTAGGCATAAACACAATCCTTCATAGAAAATTGGTGACTCACAGATTTTTATTTGGGCTTCTGTGTTCCTGATGTTTAGGATTCCTGCCTCTGACATTACTGTCACTCTATGTAAGAGAAATATTGTTATTATGAGAAACTTTTATCTTCGTGTCTTTACTACTTATCTCCATACTAGGAGTTATATAAGACAGGTATGATAGCTCATGTCTGTAATCCTAGCACTCACAAGGTTGAGGCAGTAGGATAGCTGTGAGTTCATGGCTGTCTTGGACCACTGATTGAGGTTGTCTCTCAAAACAAAAACATAGGAAAAATATGAGTTTATGTTCAGTGGGATCAGGTCATAAAAAAAGGTTTTTGGCTTTAGGGATGAACAATTTCAGTCATAAAGCTGTTTGTTGTCCTTATAGGAAGATGCCACTGTGCAGGATCACAGGTATTATTGTAACATGGGTTATTAATAGAGTGGTCCTAAAACTACCCATACCTGTTGTAAATAGCACTTTAATTTTCTACGCAATGATTACAGCAGTACTGATGGGTAACAGAAACTCCGAGCATCTTATAATAAGAGCTGCCTGCCATCACGACAGTGGTTCTTACCATACAAAGCTTGAAATATGTCTGTTTCTCCTCTACCTTGATGCCTTTAGCGCCCCCTGTCTACAAATATTTTGGAAACATCCCAATGTGAAGCCTAAAATGAGACCGCAGAAATATATGGTCCAAGATTCCATGCCAGCATGGATCAGAATCTATGAGAACAGACAATAGAGTCATTATTCAAATTACACATATCTGGTTATTGCTCTACTACAGCATTTAGTGACCACCACATAAGAAAACAGCTGACAGGAAACCACAGTGACAAAGAAAAAAGAAATGCTGAAATTAAGTTTGGATTTAAATTTTCTCTCATACATACAATTCCTGGGACTACACTAAGTGTTGTCGGGGTTTCTGTCCTGCCCGGTTCCTGCAATAGTTAAGTCCCAAAGAAATCACACAGAGGTCTATGTTAACTATACACTGATTGGCCCATTAGCTCAGGCTTCTTATTAACTCTTATAACTTATATTAGCCCATTATTCTTGTCTATGTTAGCCACGGGGCTCAGTACCTTTTTCAGCAAGGCAGTCACATTTTGCCTCTTCTGTGGATGGATCAGGACTGCGTCCTCTTCCCAGAATTCTCCTGTTCTCATTGACCCTCCTCCTCTTCCTGTCTGGTTGTTGCGCCTATACTTCCTGCCTGGCTACTGACCAGTCAGCATTTATTTAAAATATAATTGACAGAATACAGGCCATTCTCCCACACCAACTAAGCAATATGGGTGGCTTAACTTCTTTCCATTTTACTCACAAGTTAATATTTTGAAATTAAAAATTCTGTATTTCAAAGCTTCCAGCCTATCTTTACTGCAATGAAAAAAAACCATTCAATTCATAATTGAACAACATTATTGTCTTTGACTCTGAATCTTTAGTTTTATTAATCTTTCTGAGTAATTAGCTTGATGCTAACATGTTATAAGACCAATAAGCCCTGTTTCTTCAAGAATTCCAGGGCAAAGCTGTGGTGGCACACACCTTTAATCTCATTACTCAGGAGGTAGAGGTAAGCAGATCTCTGTGAGTCTGAGGCCAGTCTGGTCTACAAGAGCTAGTTTCAGAACAGGCTCCAAAGCTATAGTGAAATCCTGTCCTGTCTCGAAAAACCAAAAAAAAAAAAGAAAAAGAAAAGAATTCCAACCTGTCCTTTTTCTTGATCTGATTGAGACAACTCCTGTGGTTGTCTAAAAGGATGCACCACTGGTAAGATTATGGTAAATCATTGAGACTGAAGCTCACAATTTCTTCATGAGTAGTCATTTTTATCTGGAGAATTTTCTTATTGTTTTGCGAACAAATTAGATAATGTCTTCCAGCTTAGTATGCCAAACTCCAAAGTAAGTATACATGCAAATGAGAGTTAGGGGACAGAGCACTGTCTTCTGAACTGTGAGAATACAGAATGCTGTGATTACCTCAGGCACTGGAAGAAAGTAAAAAAAGCACCATTGGCACTAGCAGGAAAACAGCAAAGAGTATTTGATCCATGAAATTAATTCTTGCTACCTACATCGTGAGCCCATTGAGGCTAAGGTCTAAAAAAATTGACCACAATTTTACTTTACAGGTTAACTGACATTGTAAACATCATCATAGTTATAAAAGATAGGAGTGGGTTAAATTGTTTTCCAAATCCAAGAGCTTCCTTGACAAATCAAGCAGGGAGAAAGGAAGGGGAGAGAGGAGTAGGAAGAGAAAAGGGTTATTGTCGGTTCCCTTCAAGATTGCCTCTGGAGAGAAATGCAAGTACTAACTTCAAGTGTGATGTTTTGTAAGTTTTATTTATAAATTAAATATTTGGGATCCAAAACACATTCTACAAAAAAAAAAAACAATGCTGTAAATCATGTTTGATATGTTGATTCATTCTTTAAATTGACAAAATTATACTAAAATTTTATGATTTGTAATATTTAAAGTGAAGAGAAGTAGAAAACAATGTTTTCTGATTCCTAAAATTGTATCATTTAAACCAAATGCTTTCAAATTATTTACTTGTTGTAGATATCAATACCAAAGGAAAGCAGGTTTGATTATAACTAAACTAAAGATTGACAAAGAATATGAGATATTTTTCTAAATTTCAAGGATTTTCTAAAGCATAGATTATAGCATGAACTGTGTTCTCCTGGGCAGATAAAAGGAAGATAGAGAAGGGAGATGCTGGTAGAGCTACAGAGGGCGTGGCAATGCCCACACAGTACAAGATAATATTAATATTAAGCTAGTAAGTAGAAAAGATGACGGTGGTAGTTGTTTCTCATCCCTGGAATTCCAGCACTCAAACATCAGAGGCAGAAGGATAGCAAGAGATTCAAGACCAGCGTGGTATACTTAGTGAGTGCTGTGTCAAAAAAAAATAATAATAATGTTCATTAATGGCTATGTCTATAACTTGGGGAAATTGAAATCATAGGTTCTTTCTGAGAACCTTCATGTAGCAGTACCACATCCATTTAGAACTCAGGTGTTGTGCTCACTATGTGAGCACAACACACTGATTTGGGGGGTCTCAGTGGAACCAGTAAAGACAGAGTCCTTGAGTGTCTGCTGATGCTGTTCCTCAGAATTTCTCAGTACGCAGCTCAGGATTTATGCCCTCCATTTTAAAAAGAGATTTGAACATTTGTGTATTTAAAGAAGTAAATAAAGTGTCAAGTAAACAAAACCCACCAATTCCTGCCTTTATCCATATAGCTATCCACTTAATGTATCAAATAATTGCTGAATATGTACCGTTAGGATCTATGCAAATTTTCAATTTTCAATTGACATATTAAGACAGAAACACTCTTTTGCCCTATCATTTTAATTTCTATGTTTTATTTTACTATTTGTTGTTGTAGAATATTTGTTTACACTGGAAAGTGATGTGTCTCTGCCTAAGGTGCCTTCTGATTGATTTAATAAAGAGCTGAATGGCCAATAATTAGACAGGAGAAATAGGCAGGATATCCAGGAAGAGAGAGAAAGAAAAGGAAAAATCTAGACACTGGGATTACGCTAGGGAAACACCAGTGAGACGCTAAAGAGGTTGGACATACTGTACAAGTGTGAGATAACCAAGTCACATGAAAGAACATAGATTAATAAAAACAGGTTAATTTAAATTATAACAGCTAATGGGACAAGCCTAAGGTAATGGCCAAGCTTTCATAATTAATTAGGAGTCTCGCTATTTGTGGGCTGACAGTCCAGTGAAAAAGTACTGCTACATTTTGTCTTTATTTGTGTTTATTAAATCTGGGTAGGTGGAGGGAATAGGTGGTGCTTCTGTTTGGGAATGGATGGCCCCGAGCCTGATTACCTCAAGCAATACCTTTCAACTCAAGCGTTGTCTTAGTTCTTTTATATTCAGACTTTTTAAGGTGGTCATGGTACTCCTATTAAGAGCTCCTATTACTTCTGTGTAAACTAAACAACAAGTTGAGAATTGCAAATTAACAGAAATATTGTTCATAACTAAAATTCTCCATCCAGAATGAAAAAAGGTTAATAAATTCAAGCTGAAGTCCTTCCTGTAGCATCTCTTGTATTGACCTAAGCCTCTCTGCCTATCTATGGGATGAGAGAGACAGAAGCATGAGAGCAATCCTGGGAAAGACAGCAGGATATGATTTTCATCACCTCTAGTAAGTTAAAGACGGCTAGAAGAATCTGTGTTCCTAGTGGTTTCTGTTACAGAAAGTTGTCACGTAACTTCCTAAATCCTTCAGTGTTCAGTGCGTCCTCCACTTCAGGAAGAAACTGGTTTCTCTCCCCTTGAAGAAAATTATCAAGCAGGATCTTTAAATATGGCCACAGCTCCTTTCTATCATGTCTTCAGGAACTATAAACAAAATATAGAAGTGTCTTTGTTCTATTCTTCATTGGTCCAACCCATCTTGCCCATGATGGAACCTGAGTCTATCATGCTAGAGCTTACAACAATAATACTGCTAAGCTCTTACATGCCAGTTCCACTAGCAGTATCTTTGTACTGGTTCCAATCTCATGGAGATTTTATTTTTTAGAGACATAGATGATTAATAAGGGACAAATACACAAATTATCAGAACCACCAAATGTTATTAGTTCACTAATTCTAATCGTGTAGCTGCTTTGCCTTTTCTTCACTCAAAGACCCTGTTTCCATTTTAGCCTCACTGTGGCCTACTGTTCAATCATGAACCAAAATTATCTGTTTCACTTATTTGGAGCCTTACAAGTTTTTGGTTCACATAAATGAAAGGGAGAAAAAAAATACATTTCTATATCAGATATGTGAGTTGACTGAGAACATTCATAGGGCTGGGCCTAAGTAATGGCAGGTCTCATTTGAGGAACCCTCACCCACAGTCTAGGCCAGAAAGGCCTTTTATCTAATCTTGAGCCTTTTCTTAATTACATTTTACAACAACTAAGTGTCCTACTCTGATACATCAAAAAAATATTCTGTTCTCTGCTGCTTGTCTGGCAGAGTGACTTTGGCATGTATTAAGTTGGACTAGTCAATTCCAAGTTCAGTTGGGACTGTGAGTGACTACTCAATATAAAAATAACAGGCTGGATTTCTGAAATTTTGTTCTGGTAATAGGAAAGAAAATGGTTGAGTTGGGATACTAATGAAACGGATAATAAGACGAGACATACATCATCCTTTGAGAATGTTTATAGTCACTAAAACAAAACAGTGACTAGAGAGTCTAAAAGTTTCATACCAAGGTTTCATCATTTCCTTCAAATTAGTGATTGCTTAAAACAGTATCAGTTAAAAGAACCTTATTAGGTTAAAATACATATTTATTTGAACACCATTTTAATAATATTTTTAATTTCATTATATTGGTATTTATTTCGACCAAAAAAGTGCTTATAAAAATTTTCTATTTTGAAACAATAAAAGAAAAAGTTTTATTTTTATTGATTGGCTTTTTTGGTGCTGATTATTATTATTTGGATGCAGTTTTACAAAGTACCTGAGACATAAAAATTACCATTATGCCATATATGTAATCTCTTTAAATACAGTGCCACTAAAATTAATTTGAACACCCCAGAAGTTTC
Organism: Ondatra zibethicus; assembly: GCA_004026605.1. Taxonomy (NCBI): domain Eukaryota; kingdom Metazoa; phylum Chordata; class Mammalia; order Rodentia; family Cricetidae; genus Ondatra; species Ondatra zibethicus. Next base: position 46,510 of record PVIU01007065.1, on the reverse strand, counting down.
ACATGAAAATGGAAAAGAACTTCAAACAATCCCTTTAGAAGTTTAAAGGAAGCAAGAGCAAGATCAGACAAATGGAAGAATATTTTCCAACATTCAATAAGAACATGAGGCAACAAAAGGAATCATTGAAACATAAATTTGCCTGCCGTCTATAGTTATGAACTTTGGGAAGCTGTGTGTACCGCTCCCTGAGGCCCACTCTAACACAACACCATTAGACAGTGTAGTTTATGAACCCTACAGAAATGAATTTACCCCTCTTCTCTGGGCTGGGGAGGCTAAGGTCAGAGTGCTGGCAGATTAAGTATCTCTCAATGGCCTATTTTCTACAGGACTGTTTTTCTATGGAAGCCTTACAGAGCAGAAAGGGCAAAGAGGTCTCTCTTAGGCCTTTAATGTAAGAGCATCAGTCCATAACCATAAAGCAGATTATGAACTTATCACCTTCCAGAGACTGAGGGATTTTAACATATGAGCATGGGGAGGCAAAAAGCATTCAGGTCGTAATACTGTCCTTCTAACATTGGCTAAGTGCAGCATTGTCTGGTTTTAGTTTGTGTTTAGATTCTAGAATCATCCCTGACAATGAAGTTGCTTCCTATAGGCAGTTTTGGTGTTTAGCAATAAGATTAATTATCACCTCTATTGGATATATCCACATCTTTCTTAGAATGTAAGTCTTACTGGAGATACAAGTCAATTAGAAATAAAAAAACAAATTACCCTAAGGGCAAGAAAAGAAGTAACAGGCAGAACCCAATGAGAAAGGGCTGATGTCACAACCACAAGAGGAGAGGTAGGTTCCTTTATCTGGTTTCTGACGGCAAAAGGTTTAGCGCTAAACTGGTTGGAAATCATGAACTGAAAATCTTGCATAGATAAATATCCATAGATGTCACTGATCTCTAGAAGCAGCAAGTGAAATGAACACAGTAGCCAAGTAAGGTCTCCAAAGTCCAGGTGCTTGGACATCTTAAATGCAACAGAGAAGGAAAGGGAGAAAAACAGAGTTAACCATGACAAGGTCAGTCCTGGCCCTACACACTGTGAAGCTTGAGTAGTATATGTGTGTACATGTGTCCTTCAAAACCTCACATAGAGAAACTAATAGAAATCTCCAACTATATAAAGAAACATCTTTGATGGCAGAGCACAAAGGACCACTTTAGAAGAAAACCCTAACAAAACTGAGCTTCATTTTACCGTGAACCAGGTAAATGATTCATGTTCCAGCTGAGACCCATAGTAACAAAGACCAAGCAGGGTGCAAAAATGTAGAACTGTTTAAAAAATCTGAAAGCATATATGAACCATTTTTAAATGAATATAAAGAAAAGTATTATAAATAATAGAACACAATAAAGGCAAAGTAGTTTTTTAAAAAGACAAACTTTACATAAAAGAAAGATACAGTTTTCAAACTTAAAATGTAGTAGAAAGATCTATCAAAAAAGGAAAAACAGCCAAATAGGGTATAATGGAACTGCAAGTCATATCTGAAGATCTTTGTGGATTGCTTGCATGTGGCAAAAACAGGAGATAATGAAATGAAGAGACACAGAGGGAAAGCTGACCACATGTATTCTAGGATTTCCAAAAATCATTTCATGGTGAGGTAATTCCAAAGAATTTTAATATTAGAAGAAAAAAATTACTTTACCTAGAGAATCATTTCCATACTCATTTCATGGAGGACTACCACCACTCACAGGTTTCCTACCAAAATGAGCCATCATCACAGAACTGCTAAAAAACAATAACCTAACCATTGCTACACAAACCATATTGAAGCACGGGGGTGGGGAAGTCAGATTTTACAGAAAGTTACAGAAATCCTATGACAATGCAAAGATTGCAGAAGTCAGCATGGCTAGACAACATAAAAAGAAGGCGGGGAAGAAGGGATAGGCACCTTATCAATAAAAATATGATATAATCAAAAGAATAGACACAATGACAATGGGAGTTAGCCTTGGGTGTTATTGGAGGTGGTAACTTGGGTATTAAGGGCAGATCATCAGGAAACTTAAGTTCCAAACTTACATGAGCTTATTACCAAGGATGAAATTCATCCTTTCAGAAATGACTAAAGAGGTCCTCCACTCACAAACAAGTTTTTGTTATTTGTTGCTGTTGGCTGTCTTGAGACAGTCACATTCTTTTGCCCAGCCAACCTTAACCACATGGAGACCTTCTACCTCTGCTTGTCTAGAACTGGGGTAGCAGCACTGAGCCACCAAACTGGCTTGTTATGTTAAATAATTTTGAGTAATAAAGTAGACATCTCCTAACATTTTGGTGTAATATTTAAATAGGGAAAACATTTAGCTCTATTCACTGAATTAAATGTTTTTATGTCAATGAAATAATGTGAAGACCAGCTTTATTGTTTGATATAGTTAATCAAATATTTGAAGTCATAACGATGTCAGAGAGGTGCCTTCCTGATAGCCAGCCAAGTGTCCTGAAAAGGAAACTGCACCACACCCTGACCATATCATGATTTCATTTAGTCCTTTTGTTGCCCTTGTCTCAAAACCAATTCCAAATGTGAAATCTTTGCTCCCATGAGATTTCCCTTCTAGTTTTTGCAGCATTCTTGGATGTGACCTACTGTGTTTTAAAGATTTGCATTCATATATTCAGAGCTGTACATATGCATGTCCATATGCAGGATGCTACTCTAGCATCTTGGCATGTTCATATACAGGATGCTTCTCTAGCATCTTGGCATGTCCATATACAGGGTGCTACTCTAGCATCTTGGCATGTTCATATACAGGGTGCTACTCTAACATCTTAGCATGTCTATATACAGGATGATACTCTAGCATCTTGGCATATCCATATACAGGGTGCTACTCTAGCATCTTGGCATGTCTATATACAGGATGCTACTCTAGTATCTTGACAAAGTATAAAAATCTACAAGATAGTTGGTATATCTGCAGGCCATCCTTTTGTATTCACGTGTCTTCAGTACCAGCTAGAGAACCTGGGAAATTCTGTTAGGATAATCAGACGGTGCTTCCAACATATAGTTCATAGTCATAAACAGCCTCTCCATGCAGAAAAGTGATTTCTTAGAAAATGGAGAAGGGATTGAGTAATAGAGTACAATACTGTTCCAGCTAATTTTACAGACAAACCTGCAATTACTGTGTGGCTTATTATGAGGTTATCTTGACCATGAACGGAAGAAAATGCCTAGAGAAATCCAACTAGTAAGGCAAATTAATAAGTAAAAACTGGTAAGAAGTATTCATAAAGAGGACTATAGAGATGGCTAAGTGGTTTAGAGAATTGGCTGCTCTTCCTGAGTTCTTGAGTTGGTTTCCAGCACCTACATTGCAGCTGACAATTATCTGTCACTCCCGCATACGAGGCATTCAATGCCCTCTTGTGGCATTCATTAGAAACAGGCATAAGGGCTGTGAACAGACAGACATGCAGGCCAAACACCCACATGCATGAAACAGAAATAAATGTGAAATGTTTACAAATAACTTTACTAGATTCTGGGTGGAAAATTAACAAAACAATGACAACATCTCACATACCTATGGTGTGGTTTCTTATACCCTAGACACAATTACCCATTTTATTATCTTCTTGAATATAAAGTGTACATTTAAGTTGTTAACAAGAAGCAACAATGAACAATGGAATTTGAGAGAAACTATTTTGAAAGTCTGTATTTGTGAAAGAAACTCATTATATGATACATTACTTGTTATTAGATACACAGAAAATTAGGAGGTTTTGTTTGATAATCAATGTGTGAAGCTCACAATATAAACTGCTAACATAAACATTATTTTAAGGTATTCAAATAGAATTATTATAAGAATAATCCTAAGTATGTCCACTTTATTAGAGACCTGACTCTTTAAGTCTCATAGTTGAAATTTAAGTCTTAATTAAATCTAATAATTGAAGAAAGAATTAAAAGGAATATAGAAAGAGAGATATGAACACACTTATTTGCAGGTTGTAACAGCATTGCAAGAGAATAATAAATAAGTTTCAATATGATAAAATAATAAGAAATAAAGATATATTAAATGGGCATCATAACCATCATGCACGCACACACGCTTGCGCGCACGCACACACACACACACACACACACACACCAGTATATACTACAAACCGAAGAGTTTCAAAACAACTTAAACAATAGAAAGGAATAATGAACATATGTTGGTGAATGTACTTCAGGCAAGAATTTTGAAGTCTGTTCTTATCATATTTGAATGAGAATTATTTATCTTTTTGTGAAAAAAACTCTGTACAATTCTGCCTGAAAATGGAGAAATACATTTTGTAATATTTTATTACTCAGACATTTATAGATAAGAATTGAGACTAAACAGTACAGAAAGCCTGGGGATTTCCTGAAATATTAACTTGTGTGATAGACCTGAAGTTTCTAAAATATGAACACAATCTAACAATTCTTCAGGTGAAGGATTTTGTTGCTTCACTACTGGGAATGAGGACAGGATGTGAGCAGGCAGGAAGAGGAAAAGAGAACTCTAAATCTGTTCCCTGTAGTGATGGCCGCAGAGCCCATGGGATGATCAGTTTAACTCTTCAGGTATTGTAATTGTTTTGGTGTTAGGTAAGACAAAGATTGGCTAGTTCACAGGGCATCTCAACGGCTCTTCTAAAACAGTCTAGAGTCAAACTGATGACCATTCTTCACAATGGCTTCTGTATGTCATTCAAGGACTTTATGTCGTCATTCAAGGACTTTTGCTTGGAGGGTTTTCCTGCCAGGTATCTTCAAAGCATAAATGTAAGAAAATTCTAATTATGTTTGAATTTCTAATTTAGACTCTGGTATAAAACTCTATAAAGTGATTCATAATCCATATGCTCAAATTTATTTGCACTGCCTAATGTTCTCCCATATAGAACCAACTGTACTCAACTCAATATATCATCTCAAATCATATTTATCCAATGAAAATATCTGTAGTTATCATTTTCAATCTAGTTTTATATCAGCTACTCTCTTCCTTACTTTAAAAAAAATAACACTTTGGAGGATGGGGAATTATTTTTAAAAATAGGAAAGATATATAACACATACATAGCACAGCTTTGAAGATTTTATGTCTATGACCTGCATTCTGCTTAGCCAACACTCAAATTTACATGGTCGTCTCTGATTCCAGTCTGTTGTAAACACAGGAGATGTTTTCTCAGCAGCTCCTTCTAACAAGATGGAACATTGAAAACAAAAGGCTAACACTGTGTTCTTCCCGTGCCAGAAGCACCTTGGTGCAGTATGGAAGATGATTTATGTACATATACTTGACCTAATAAAAACAATCCCTGTGTTTACCATAAAGCTGAATCATATTACTATCAAACATCCCTCCCTTTCTTTTTGTTACACCTAACATTCTGCATAATTTGTAGACCTCTAGTGCCTAATAGCATATTCCAGTTTAAAGAAATTCATTGGTTTCCCCAGAATTCCTTTTGTCAGTTCTTCTTAACAAAATAGCAATGATTTCTCTCATAGTTACCAAGTTTTGCAATGACTTAGTCATTATATTATGCTAACTAAAAATGACCATAGTTTCCTTTTGTTGTTCAGAATTATAATATTAAAATATACTGATTAATTAACTATTATATTTAGAAATTACAGTGAACAGTATTTGGCTTCCTGTGCCAGTGATTCTTGTTTAGATATCATGAAATTTACATTTTTGCTGCTGGGAGAAAATATTACTCTTTCGCATTAACAAAACCTTTCTATTCATATCCTGAAACTACGTGTTTTAACTCATGGAATATAAATCATCCAGTTATTTGATATGGATGCTGAAATTTAGTTTGTGAAACAGAATATCTGTTTCTATGTCTCACTGTAATAGGATTCTGGACGTTGGCAAGAGATTTTTCCATATATGCATGAAGGAATAGATACATATCTCTCTCCTTTCCCTAACTCCCAAATGCATTGTCAGTCTTACAAAGTAAGTGCAGAATGCCTCTGTGTTTCTGGTATTTCTTATTAAAAACAATCATAGTGAAGACTTGAGAAATACTAAAATATTATGCCACATAACAATGAAATAATCATATTTTTAAAATAAATGCTCATTCCTGAATCTCATATGTAAATGAGTTTTGACTTTCACTGTGATCATCTTTGAGTTTTCTTTCAAAATACTTTCCTATCATATTTTTGAAGTTTTTAAGACCCATTTTATGTCCCAGGAGGAGCTCTTCAACAAAGGTGAAAAGGTATTGTGTATTAAAATCTGTGCCACATGGAGGGGTCTTTCTGAAGGCTGTGGGCACCTTCTTTTAATGTGTCTATTCTTATGTTCTTATTATAGTCTTATATTTTGTTCTTATATTCTCATTATATTCTTCAGATATAATGGGGTTTCATCAAGCACATTTTTATTTAAATGGTGCCTTTTGTTCTAGACCATAAGATAGATTTACCACATAGCAAGAAGAATCTGAGGCATGAGGGCTCATAAAGTCCCATTTCGGATAGCCAACCTCATAGCCTTATAAGTTTGAGGTCCAATTTGGGGCACCAGAGCTCATAGACTGCATCCAGATTTTATGTTTTTAAGCTGTCTGTGGAGGGGAAACAAAGAATGATCGATTTCAGGCTAATCAGGGAGAGCATCTTGTGTCAGACAGCACGCATGGCCCTTACAAGAACCCATAGGCTTTCCTTATTTGGCTGTATAACCTTACTGCTGCCGCTCATAGTTCTGTGCAAGTGAAGTTTTCAGTTGGTACTGACTTTGGATTATTAGGATTATGGAAAACTGATTCTAAGAAACCAGGCTCATATGTGTTAACTCATCATTTTACCAAACATTTAAGAGAGCATACTAGTTTGCTATAGGATATCCAGAAGATCTAAGCATAAGGAATTCCTTGCTCATTATATGAGGCAAGTATCATAAGACAATATTACAAGAAAAGTCAATGACAGATCAATATTTCTCCTGAACATAGACTCGGAACTCTGCTGCAAAGCCTCTAAGTTTTCATGCCTTACATCCAAAAATAAATAAATAAATAAATAAATAAATAAATAAATAAATAAATAAATCAATAAAATAGGTTGTGATGTTCTGCCTTCTTGTGTACAATATCCCATCAGTCAACGAACCTACAACCCTCTGTACATTTTTTGTCATATTGTCCAGTTATGGGAATTGTCACCATTTCTCTTGTTCCTTTACTGATTAATTCACGACTATAGATATTCTTACAGTGGTTTGGAGGCATTCCTGAGAAATTCAAGAGAGAGAAAAATGGGCAGATTCCTCACATCATGGAGCTGACCTATTCTTGGGGGGAAAAGACAAGATATACTTGTAGAGTACAAAGTATGCTCCTGATATATTCACTGGGAAAACTGGGGATATGTCTGGGTGTAGAGATGAAACTTATAGTAAGAAAGTAACTGAATCCAACGGACATTGAGGAGAAAATCTTGACAGTACCTCCTATAAGAGAAGCCAACAACAAAACAGTGTGCAGGGAAAACGGGAAGACAGAGCCTTATGGGGAAACCAAATCACATGACGACTGTGACAAGGAGTTTGGATTTTTCAACTAGGGAAGTGGGACATTTGGGGGAAATTTTTAATAGCATCACCATCATAAAATGAATGTCGTAAAAAGTAACTTCTGGGATGGAGCAAAAATTTAGGTATCAGGACAGTAGAGAAAGCAACAGGCTGTGTGGTATGCTCTACAAGAGGTAGCTGACAGAATTTTCATTACAGTAGCAGCTGTGTAATGACAAGAAGTTAATAGAATTCAGCTAGGCTTAAAGTAGAAACTATATGACTTGTAGGGTTAGATGAGGGGAATATGGCAGTAGGAAAATCAAGGCAATGATCCCAGGAAAAGAGGAGTTGAAGACTGGCTGGCTCCGTTTACTATGATAAGAAAGACCCTATCGAGAGCAGAGGAGGAAGCAGAAGTGAGCAGTTTTGTCTCCACACAGTATGCTTGAGCCCTTTCTTGGATTTCTAGGAGAGACGCAATGACAGGCACAGGGAGCTACGTGTAAGAGGAAGGTCAGCAATGGACATAGCGGATGAAGATTTCTGTTAAAATAGTATGTCCTCAGCAACATACTGGAGAACACTTTAGTAAAGGCTGCTTAAATATTTACATGGTATTTGTTATCAATTTATCACATGTGCTTTAGGTTTATCTAGCAGGTGAATAACATCGAATCTCTGGGTCAGCCTCAGGGAATTTTGGTCTGTTCCTCAGAGTTTTGCTAATTGTTCAGCTTCTTCAGGCTCAGGTCCTTACATAGCAACAGACAGAGCAGGGTAGATGATAGGAGAGTATGAAGCAAAAATTGTATTGTTATTATAGAAGTTATTATTTGTCTTAACAGAGAAAATTGTGTGTGTTTACTGTGGGCAATATGATATTTGGATATATATCTGTGAAACCATTAATTCTGGGTTATTAACATGTACTAGTTCACATAGTTATCACATAAGTGAGAACTCTTTATATTCACTTTGTTTACACTTTTCAAGAATACAGGGTGTTATTAATTATAGTCATTATTATTATTATTATTTTGGTTTTTCGAGACAGGGTTTCATTGTAGTGTTAGAGCCTGTCCTGGAACTACCTCTTATAGACCAGGCTGGCCTCGAACTCACAGAGATCCACCTGCCTCTGCCTCCCAAATGCTGGGATTAAAGGTGTGCGCCACCACCACCTGAATAGTCATTATTTATATATTATAAATATTATATATATATATGAACTTATTCTTCCTAGAAACCTATATATTTTAGCTTTTGTCTAACATTTCCCCACATTAGAAAAATACTCAGTCTCTGATAACCACTATTCTGCTTTCCTTCTATTTCTGTTCAATGAAATTGCATCTTCCACGTGTGAATGACATCATGAGACCCTTGTATCTTTTCTGACAAGCTTATTTCATTTAGTGTCCCCATGTGCTTCCTTGTTGTTACATATGTCAGGATTTCATGCTTATGGCAAAATACTTTTCCATTCTATGTGTGTACCCGCTCTCTATGAAATCAGTCACTCATGGGTACTTCCGTTGCTTCTGTTTCTCACCAATGGCAAATAGTTTTTCATAAGCATGAGACTGTAAATAGCTTCTTGACTTATTGTTACTTGAATACACGCTAAGTAGCAGGATTCCTTACCCATCTGGAAGACCTATTTTTTTTTTTTGCTCACAAACAACCACATTGTAAAATATTTTACAGGTTGTGTTTTGTTGATCTAGCAGTAGTGGGATGTGGAGGAATGGAGCAGATAAATGAGGCTGACTGAAGTCTCTGGCGATGGCCAACTTTATTCAGAGCATCAGACAGTTGATACTCTGCGAGCTCAGAAAGGTCACATGAGTAAAGTTCTCATGAGTTTGAGCTGTATACATTCTTAAGGACAGCCACACATGGCAAAAACATGTTTTTCCCCAGAGGAATTTACAGGGTCATTTAAACAGTTAACAGCAGCAAGCAATAATGAGTAGTCTGAAATAAACTCACTCCTATCCACACCTGGGAGAAGCATGAAACACATTCCAAGAATAATATCTTGATTTGAAGAAACTGAGGTCACAAAACTCATGTCTCGTTTCTTAGAGCATTCTCACAAGCTCTCAGAATTCTCCTCACATGACTCAGTTCTTGGACCATGTTCCAACAATGCTTGTCTTCTAGTGGAGAAGAAATGCTCTTTCAGATAACTATCGGCAGATATTTTTATGGCTCCATCGAACCCCCTTCCATGTTCCATTCCTCATAAAATGGAGGAAGAGGAGGACATTAAGACAAGCATGAGCTTTTTTTGGAACCAAGCGCTACCATCAACAAAAATCCAGGATGAATAGGGACATAGCCTGCTACATGACTCATGCCCTTAAAGATGGCTTTTACAATCTGGAAAGGTTGGTATCATAAAAAAATAAGACCACTTTATGCTCACAATACCTTCATCATCTCTGTAGAGCTCATTTTGTGGCCAGTAGAACAATAAAAATCTAAAATTTTAAAAACAAAAAACATCCCCTAAACTCTACAATTTAAAATATTGATGTGACCTAAACTTTAAGGATTTTTTATTAGATAATTATCTGATTATCTAACACAGCTGACAATTGATAAGCATGGATTGTATGTTATAAATATTCAAATGTGGTCAAGACCTTTGAGTGTTCAGCAATCTGCTTATGGGCTATAGATATGGGATGTGAGGTGGGATGAGTAGATGTTTGGACATAAAGCATCCAAGGAAAATAAAACACAGGGAAGAAACATTTTTGAGGAGAAAAAAACATAGCAGTTTAGGTTTAGGTATAGCTATAACTGATCTGAAACTGCACTGGAGAGATCAGGAAATCAGTGAGGAAATGAGAGACTATATCTGCCTCAACTTGGACAGAGGAATTTTAAATAGGGTACAGTAGAAGTCATAGAGGAACTTAGAAAATTTCCACAAGAATTCACTCAGGAGAAACTGATTGGTACAAAGTGAGCATCTAGCCATGGCATCAACAGCAAACAGATTACTGGACATCAGGCAAATTCGGACTCCTGATAGGAATGAGTGGGTGGCCAATTGCTGCTGTTGCTGAGTGGATATAATAGGCATTAATTGTTCAGCTATTTATTGAGAATCTCCAACGTACCAAGTCAAAGACAGAAGTCTTGCCCACGAAAGGTCAAAATCCTTGATGAGGAACTGATTAAATTAACAAACTCAGAAGATTTTTGTCCCCACAGGTTGTTACTGTGCTTTTTTTTCTGATTTTTAAAAGCTGTAACACAAGCCATCCGCTCTCACATAAATCATGCCTATCTGGCTTCCGCTGTCTCTCCATACAGTCACATTGTTTTGTTACAGAGCAGACAAGGCGAGTTGCTATATCTGCATGTCTTTTAAGTACCAGCTCATATCTGTGTCTGCCATAGCTCACTATATTATGAGAAGCCCAAAATTTAGATTCTTTCTTAAATTTAATTACCTGGTACTTTACCTACAACAGCCTGTCTCCTATCAACATCTCAAATTTCATTTTGTTCACACATCTCTTATGTGTGTCCCCTTGATATTGATAACAACGGCTGGCATAAGTGCTTATCTCCCTTCAGTACTGAAAAATATAATAAAGAAGGAAAACACAAAGTAACAGCCACATGTACCAATTATCCAAGTATCCATCCCCTATGAAATGGATATTGGGAGAAATATGGCATGCATACCAGAGTGTCAGCTATGTGGAATAAAAGAGAAAAGCCTGTGTCAAGGGACTGTGAGACAAAACAGAAGAAATGAGCACAGGACTTGAATTAGAAAGGATAAATGAGTCTGATGAGACTTTGTTCTATGTTGAAGGGACTCTAATATTTGAATGTGGCTCGTGATCCGATTACTCTTTGTAAGCTTCGCCACAATGGTACTTTCCTTCTTACCAAAATCTCGTGAGAACACACAGCAAGAAATTTAGATAGTTGGGCGATAGTTTATTCTTACTTCCTTTTGATTTTGCTCTATTAATATTTTTCCAAATTAATGTCATCCTAACTAATCATCAAAATTAAAGTTAGATTTTAAAAACCTACATCTCCTTTGAGAGGGGACTTTTAGATCTTGCAGAAACTCAACCTTACACTTAAATCAAAGCTTTATGTTCAGATTGCTGGTGGGTTCCTCCTTTTGTCCTAGGTAATTGGTAGCAGAGGATCATGTGTCTTTGGCCCATGGCCAGTGCCAAAAGCATTAGAGTTAATTAGCACAGAACTTAAAAAATTCTAGGCCCCTTGGTAATTTTGTTTCCTTTGGATTTCACAGATGGAAATAAAGTTTTATTTGTACCCAGGGGAAGAGAAGGATTAGTCATTTAGAATCATTGTATGCAAAAGAGGAAAAGAAAAATGTACCACTATTCATGAAAATCAGAAATTAGAGATCCTTACTCAAGAAAATTCCACAGAAATAATTATTTCACTTACGAGATTTAAAATGCAGACATTGAGCTTTGCCCTTTCCCTGAACCCTGCCTTCGGCAAGCAAGTTTTTGTAAATGGATAATTTTTTGATGCTTCTTATAAAACTCTTACTCATACACTTAAGGATCTTGTAAGATACGCTCAGTTTCTGTGTGTATAATTTCTATTTATGACCAGTTGATGTGGCTGTGTGTTGAATGTTCTTTGTGGAAAAGATTGGTCATTTTTAAAATTAACTTTATTTATTGATTTTACATTCTGACCACAGTTTCTCCTCCCATTCCCTCCCCACATCTCCCCTCTCCCCCCATAACCCTCCCCAATACACATCTCCTTTATTTCTGTTCAGAGAGGGGCAGGCTTCCCATGGATATCAACAAAGCATATCAAGTTGAGGCAGGACTAAGCACCTCCCTTTGTATTAAGGCTGGGCAAGACAGCCTAATATGAGTAATAGATTCCCAAAAGTCAACCAAAGTATTAGAGACAGTCCCTGTTCCTACTGATAGGAGTCCCACAAGTAGAGCAAGTTACACAACTATCACATATATGTACAGGGCTTGGATCAGGTCCATGCAGGCTCTCTAGTTGTTAGTTCCAATGAGGCAGATTAGTTATTTCTGTGGGTTTTCTTGTGATGATGTCCTTCACCCTTCTGGTTCCTACAATCCTTTCTTTCTCTCTTCAGCAGAAACCTGCTGAAGACTGATCATTTTGTAGTAAGAATTAGTATGCAAACAGCATTTATTTTCTGGAATAATTAATCTGGGGATGGTGACAAGCCAATGGGGCACCAATGGCACAATGAAATATAAGCTTTACATGAAGGTTTTTGTCAAGCTCAGAACGATTTCCCTCTCCCTGGCTCAGAGTGAATCTATAAGTCAAGAAACAAATGAAACAGAGGGTTGCTATTTATGTGCTGAGGACTACAAAAGGCAACATTACTTAGTGGTGCTGTGCAGAATTGGAGTACTTAAGAGGTTTCGATGTGGTTAAGCCCAAGCATAATTTCTAGCTCTACTAATGTCCCCCTGGAAGAGTGATGAAAGTCCCCTACGTATTATGTTTTATGACCAGTAATCTTAAAATATTCTCAAAATATGACCCCAATACAAAGCATGGAAGTAGGTATGATTTCACTAAAATTTGGCTTTTAGTTACTAGTGGTCAGAGGTCATATTAAGACATGTTAAAATAATACTGGCCAAACAGAAGAGGTTGACCTATTTGTGAGTCATGGAATCAATTATGCAGTATAAGAATAGCATTTGAATGAAATAAAATAGAAGAACTATATTTTACATCAATTACAATACCCTCATTGCTTGTATATCTTCTGTTGTATTTCTGCCCCTGTGTGCATTAAATTTTAATCCCTCACAATTACAAAAAAAAGAAATGTCTGCAGTTATTTTTCTAAGTAACCAGGATAACAATACAAATTAAAAAGGAAAAATACATAGCACACAGACTTCAGACCATAACTCTGGATAATGGGGACAAAAAATATGTTGATTGTCTTCCTATCTGTGACTGCCTGAGAAGGTCTCTGTCATCTTATTGTATCATACAGAGACCCTGAGCTGTCCTGTTGCACATGTATGGTCCATGGACACTCACCTGTGACATCATCCGGATGGTTATAGGAGGACAACTAATGGATTTGTGCATCTTATATATGTAAGAAGCATTTTGGAGCATTTTTCCTCAAAACCCATGACATAGTGATGATTACCGAGAGATTCTCTTTGTCTCCTCTGTGAACTCATGCACTCGGTCTTTGGCTGTTGTTTTTGTTCTAAGAAAAAGGATGGCTACATTGTACTAATAAAACTCTGGCACTTTGCCCTGCAATTCATCCATCCTGGAAAGCTCTATAGCTAATTATTTAAAGTCTATAATTAATATCTCTATATTCTGAAACAGAATGTAAAACTGTCAGCCCTATATTATCCTGAACCCCAATCTGTGTAAGAACGCATAATGACCAGGGAGATATATTCCCTTATCAGAAAAAGCAGCTGTTCCCAAATATTGACTGAGCTGCATAATCATTTGGACCTAGTATATCTTGCAAAGAAAGACAGTCATGTCCCAATATCTATATTTTTCCTGCAATTTTTGTGTTTTCCTTTGGGAATAAAAATTGTTCAAGTTCTGAATGAAATCGGGTTGATGCGTTAAATCCATATTTGAATTTATGAAGGCATTGACATTAGATCAGGAAATGTTATCTGCATATTATTTACTAATACTGATCCCAGCCAGAAATTCAGTTTTTATACTAGAACTTTTATTTGTGCGTTTTTGCATGTGTGTGTGTGTGTGTGTGTAGGTTCAGGAAGAGTTACACAACCATAACATTTGATTTTTTTTCTAGAAAGAAAAACAGAAATTCTGCATTTAATTTACTCTAAACCCTTTAAAAAGAGAAAATGGTGCACACACACACACACACACACACACACACACTCATATACACACACAAGCACAAGCCATATGAGATTGCTGATATTTGACATTTTTGTCCTGTAAAGTGGTGATTTTATGTAGTTTATTATAATATTACCTTTCATGAAGTAGGATAATATCATATATCCAATTTGCAGGACTTGTGAAAAAAATAGTCTAGGTTCTCTGAGATCAGGCAGGATTACATGTAGCCCAATCCTTTCTCCGTTCTAATATTTAACAAATACTTTTCTAAGTTACTGTTCAGCTTGGAGCACCAGTCAAAAAGCTAGCAGATGCCCACTCTTAAGGTTTGTGGTGCTTTTTAAATTTTTGTCTTGATCAACAGCAACCTGGGAACAAACAAAGAATGCTTCTCTTGCTCACAAAGTGACACAAAATTAACTCTCACAAATGCATTCATTTTTCTTGAACATCCTCCAAGCTTGGTGCTGCCACCATCCTGTGTTTTTCCTTTCTTATCCCCGTATTTATTTGTCCCTGAACAAATTCACCTGACAGTCAGCCTGCCAGGGTAATTTAATCTTTCTCGGGTCTTGTTCCCCAATCTTTAATATTGATGGGTTTCTGCAAGTATTTAACCACCTCAGTTCTCTGTGTACCTTGAAGACTCTCATGCAAGTATTTTAACATTTTAGCTGCACCAGTATTGATCGAGAAAATAGTAGATGTTCACCTTTTTTTTTTTCATTTGTGGAAGTAGAATAACACGTAGTTGGGATTGCCTGTACATTCTCCTCTTTGTAAGACATTCACTGAAATGTCTGCCTTTGGTCCTGTCCCGCTCATCCATATTAACATTAGAGGTTGCCTCGCATGCTATTTCCTTTTCTGGTTCCATGGTTGACAGCACTGAAATGGCTGGATCTTATTGTCACTCCCCGATGCTACACATCTTTTGTTTCCCCTGAGGTATTCTCATTGTGTTCCTTCATGACTTTCCTGCCTATGTCTGCTGTGCTGATGCTCCATGCCCTGGACCAGTACAGTAGGATGATGTGCGGAAGCAAGCCAGAGATGCTCAGCCTTCACAGCATGTTGGAATCACTCACCCGGGAGTTTCGAACCCAAGATTCAAGAGCACTGGTCTGAGCAGGCCGTTAGGAATTTAAGCAACTCCCAAAGGGAGCTTAATGCCCAGAAAATACTAAGACCCACTAATTTATGTTTTAGTAAAACTCTCCAGCATAGGTATATGTCTGTAGTTCATTAAAGCCAAACCCCAAATGTAGGGTAGACAGTAATCTAATATTTGTGTTCTTGATCAGTTACCATTTTAGAATCATGCTGGTTATCATTACAAAGTTTTTATCATCCGCCATCTGTGCCAACCCCATCAGACTGAGGCTCAGATTTCAACTGGGTGAGAAACATTACCCATAATGGCCTTCAGGACACTCTTTGGTATCCACACTAGATCATTCTGCTCAGCTGACAATTTGGGCAGCTTTCTCCTGAGAGTAATTAGCATCTGTGTAAAGATGTAATCACCTGAAGCAGCTTTGTAAGCAAGGCCACTCTCAAGAGCTTTTGTTTCCAACGCAGGGAAATTGTATTACAGCAGCATTCGCCAGCATATCTGAGACAATCAATGTAATCAGTATGAGAATGAAGCATTGTGGGACCAAATAACAGAAAGAAATTAATTTCTATTGAATACCTACAGCGGGTTGGTTCTCTTAGGCTAAGGAAGACTAATACAGGATTTTACCCAAGCTCCTATGAGTCTGTACCCAGTTCCTATGGCTGCTGCTGGGGTTCACCAGACAGAGGGAAAGAGAGACAAGAAATGGCTCCAGACATGTAAGTGATTCCTAGGCTAATCACTGTCCATCTGAGCTGTAGCATTATTTGGAATGCGTCTTAATTTTCATGGATGGTAACATGTTGATTTCTAAACAAAGATGGCTTTCTTTCTCTGTGACATTATTGCTTTTCTTGCCAGTCATCACAACTTCATTAAGTTGTTTTGTTTGTCACACAGAGGACTAGTGATGTAATCAGAGTATACTTTTACCTCTTGCCACCTTTGTGCATTGTACATGGGAAGGGTTGGACGGCTTTTGTCAGACTTGGCAGTGATGTTACAGTGCGTCCATGTGTCAGGTGCTCTTCACTTAAAGTCATTAAGAGACTGGTTCAGCAAATGTATTTCTTTTCCATATCCTAGTCTGTCTACTCCTACAGGAACTCCCCCAGCCCCTCTGTAATTTTGATAAGATATTTCTAAGCACTGACTTCCACCTAGAGAGATTTTATTTGGGGAGGAGTCATAGGCGAATCACCCAAAGACACGGCCATTTTATATTGATATCAATTATAAGAGGAAAGCATAAAATCGTAGCTCTGCTAGGCTTCTGCTTTGTTATAACATCAATAAAACTTCTGGTAAGGGCCTTAGATACTCTTGATTATTGCTGTTGATGACTGTTTGTTTTCTCGTTGGAGGATAAAGTTTTATTGACAAGTTAAGGAGCTCCAGTGAAGGTATCACCACGGTCATGTCCTTCACCAAGAGCAGCTCAGATGGCCTGGGAGTGGGTAGGTTGTCATAGTGGGCTTAGCCTCCACCAAGCTATGGTAGGTGGCAATTGCCAAAGAACGACCAAGTCGCTTTCAAATCAAAACCTTGCAGATGGTTTCACAGCAAATCACAAATCTTGATAGCTCTGAAAAAGAATAAAGAGGAACAAACACTACCCTTTCTTTCCCAAAGCAGGGGGTCGGGGGAGACTCTTTAAAACACCCTAGCAATAATCTTAGTTTCTTCTTGCTTGTCTGATGCTGGCCTTGACTAAAAAAGAAAAGCTGTAAGTAAGAAGCTAAAATACTGAAATTACAACTAACCCAGCAGATATCTTCTGGATATTTACATTAGGTAAAGGAAGAACTTTGGAAACACGCAAGTTAGAATTTCACTGAGCTTAATTTCCCTTCCCTCCTTGAGTATATCTGAAATGGAATCTAGTGCCACGGTTCTTTGCAGTCATTGTCAGGGAAGAAACACGGCTGCCTTCCTATAGGGCGCTGGGCCGTAGGATAATGTGAAAGCATCTCCCATGGCTTGCCAGCTCCCAGTCCTCAGATGCTACCACGGTGCTTACATGTGTAGGCACCGAGTGGCATAGGCTGGGAGTCTAAGAAACCATGAAGCAAAAGTGAGAGGGGTCGAGGATCTTGAAGAACAGTGGAGTGTTCACTCCACATTGTAGGTGGAGGGAGGTGGGAAGCTTCTAGTTCAACTAAATTATTCAAATCATGATTTTGCCATTTTCCAGCCTGATGATCCCTGCTGATGTGTTTAACCTTCTGAATCTGGTTTCTTCCTCTGCAAACCTGGGATAATGGCATGCGATTCCTGCCTCATGGGGTTGTCCTTAACAATGAATCAATGATTAGACATGAAGCATACAGTACATCTGTCACACGGTCACACTCAGACACTAAGTAACCAGCAAACAGGGCTAGATGTAAAACCCATGGAAATATGAAAATTTTTTGAGCTTCAGTGTTGGTAGCTTTTTTTTTCCATTTTGTCCTATTCCTTTCTGATCAAGGAGTGAATGGAATGAAGACCATGATAACAAAAGATATTTTTTACTGATTGCATTGGTATTCTAAACTGATATTCAGTGACTGACAGAATAAGGCTTACTGTAGTCCTCAGTTCTGTCTACTCACCAATGAAGTGGTTTTAAAATATTCCAGTAGGAAGCCCTGATCCAGCATGTACTTTTGGAATGCACATGTGCTGTTTTTGTTATATTAGCGTGAGCTGGGAACACGAGCCTGCTCGTGGCTGTGGTTCTGAGCGTTTTTCAGCCTCCCTTTGTAACATCCAGCACGGAAGGTGGTGTCACAACGATGGGTTGCTGGAAAAGAGGAGTTTTTTTTAAATTAATTTATTTATTGCTGCTGAGAGAGGCACACACCTGCCACATCATGAATGTGAAGGCCAGGAGGCAATTTAGCTGAGTAGAACTCACATCTTCAGACTCGGTAACAAGTACCCTCGCCCTTGGAGTCCTCCTGAGGCTCTTGCTTTGAGGGTTGCTTTTTGCTTTTGTTTGCCAGAACTGCCAGTGTTGTGCCATGGGCTCCATCCCCAGCTACAAGGGGAAATTGTTCTGTGGATCGATAGTGACACTTCATTGTGGTTATTTTTAAAATCCACCTTTGACATGTTTATATATATATATATATATATATATTGTCTCAAAGTAGGAAGCTAATAGCTCTGTTCAAAACCAGGATAGCCATGCTGAAAACCCCGCCAGCCCTCTGACGACAGGCTTAATTCTGATTGGCATCATCCTTGCAATTTTAATCCCTCCTGCCTGGCAGAGAGCCTTTACTTTGGATTAAAATTGTGTCTGTCAGAACACGAGTGATTAATAGCAACTAGAATTAAATTAATCCCACACTCAGTATTTGAATTCGCATGTTATAGGAAGGATAGATGTGTACAGTGCAGGGCCCAGCAAAACACTCCTGCCCACTGTGTTACAGATAATTCAAGAATCAGTCACTGTCAGAAGTTAATATATTCAGTACTGGTGTGGGGAGGGGACATCAGTAACTCGTAGAAGCTAGCTAACACTCCTACCGAGAATTCATTAGCTCCGACAAGATATGATACAGGCAAGAAAAATTCTATCAACATACTTTTAAATAAGTACTCGTACTTACTTGATGGCAGGGCTGGATTGTACAACTGGGTATTTCGTAAGAGAGGATTGACTCCTTGAAATGTATCGGGGAGGTTTGTGAAACTATGCCAAAAGTGGACGGAGAAATCAACGCAAGTATTAAAGACGTTGCGTGAGCTCATACTAAGTTGTGTTGGGATGTGTTAAAATATAGCCGTGCATGGCTAAAGCAACTCAGAACTTCTTCACCATTGCTAAGATGTGATTCAGCTCTAAACTAAAAGGAAAATGGCTGTCTTTTCCATAGAAGCAGTGGGAAGATTCAAAATTATAAAATTACCTCTTAGAAACAAAACATTCCTCTTGCTTCTGAACATAAATACCATGAAAATTGCTGCTTAGAATTCTGTTAAACCATCTTTTTACTTTTTCTTAAACAATCTTATTTTACACACCAATCCCAGTTCCCTCTTCCTCCTGTCTTCCCACCTTCTCCCCACCCCACCCCCTATCTGCTCCTCAGAGAGGGTCAGACCTCCCATGGGGAGTCAACAAACTCTGTCACATCACTGGAGGCAGGACCAAGGTCCTCTGGGCTATGTCTAGGCTGAGCAAGGAATTCCTCCATAGGGACTGGGCTCCAAAGAGCCAGACCATGCACTAGGGATAAGTACTGGTTCCACTGCTAGTGGCCCTACAACCTGCCAGAAACATCTGACTGGTAGAAGCTCACTAACTCTAGCCTGACAGCTGGGGAACCAACTGACATAAGACCCAACTAGGCCCTCTGAATGTGGGTGACAGTTGTGTGGCATCTTTTTTATTTTTAGTACATAAAGCTCTATCTTTAAAGAGAATCATGGCTCCTCTCTATAGGTCAGGTTATCAAGGCTGAGACTGGATTTACTGATATATATTATCTTGTAGCTAAAAGGTTCCAATCTTTATTTGTTTCTGACAGAACATTTTGCCATCATATTTTTATGATCTGAATCTTGTTAAGACCAAGCAGTGTAAACTTGGTATCAATATACATTAGTAAGATATTTATTTACTTAAACACTCCAAAAATACTCTAGTTTAAATTTTCCAAGATAATTTTTTCCTGAACATAATGAGGAAACAGTAAATATCTTCTTAGCCACATTTTCAGATGAAATCATTTAAAGTAACATAGTCAAGATGGCAACTTCCAAAGAGTTCTGTATGTTGACGCCCACCATAAACAGACACCCAGGATTGTTCCCGCTTTAATGCCTGCTCTTTTCTCCAGTGTAAATGAAGCTGCAGAATAATTCTAAAATAACCTTTTAATTAACTATAAACGCTTATGACATAAACAGGTCATCTGTTTGTCATATTTGATGGACTAGAATGGTAATATATATACCCTTTATCCACTATAAAATTAAATTCCGTTAACAAAATAAAAATAAAAAATAAATACTGAAAACTACCTAAAACCAAACTGAAGTAGCCATAGAACATTTTGAAATGTCATTCAACATTTCTGGACAACTTAGAAGATAACCAATATCCTAAAATCAAAGGCTTCAAAACTTAGTGTCTAGTAAGCTATAACACACATGCAAAAAGCCAGTAAAAACAAAGCAATATGAGATCAGGTCTACAAAAATACCATTTGAGTTTGTTTCTGACCATTTAATACTGGGTGTGACCCTACCCTTAAGAGTGGTTTAATATAACCAGCAAGATTCTATGGAAGAAACTAAGTTTTTAGGGTTTTCAATTTTTTGTTTGGGTTTTGGTTTGTTTTTTTCCAAGTGTTTTGGTTTTGTGTTGTTTGTTTTGTGAGCATTTATTAGTAAGAGGCAGATTCTTGGTTAAAGGTGAGAGACAGTGTTCCCATACCTCTCTGGGATCTGGGACCAAATAGGCTTGAAACTGTGCTGACCCTGTGTGTGCTGCCATAGTCTCTGTGACATCAGCCCTGCAGTGTCTGGAAGAGTCCCTGCAGTCATCCATCCCTCTGGCTCTAACAATGTATGTTTCTTGTGTTGTTTTGGTTTGATTCGCTTGTTTGTTTGTTTGTTTTGGTTGTGTGTTTGTCTGCTTGTGTGTTTTCAAAAGACAAAAGTGGGTGGGGAAGTGAGGAGGATCTGGGAGGAATTGTAGAAGGGGATACATGATCTGAATATTTTTGTATGAAAAATAAATTTTTAATTAAAAAAAAAAACTTAAGGCTTAACACTCCCACCCCTTAGAGCAAACTTTAACTCTAGATCATTTTATGAAGAAGAGAGCATACAAGTTCTTTCAGGCAAGATGGAACTGCAGCCAGGGAGACTGAGGCTCTCCCCACACTCCATCCTAACCTTTGAGAAGATGGTGTGCTATTTGTGACTATATAAAAGCTACCCAGAATCGGCATACCACAGTTATCTGACTAATTGCTTTGTGAAGTGCTTTTAGAAAAATTGGAACTGAGAGGCATTCTGTGCTACCAATTTATGGTCTATTCTTAGTGGCAATGATGTCCCGAAGAACGGCACCGTGTAGAGTCTGTGTTTTCGGGTGCTAATATTTCAGTCAAAATGATGCAGATTTTAAAGGACTCTCTCCCTGAAAAGCACGGTGTTATTTTTTGGTTTTTCTGATGCAAAGTTCATCATCTGACTGTTGATTTTCCACTTCAACTTTCTTCATCAAAATAAACCCTTTTCCCCCCTCTTGCTCTGAATTTAAATGAAGCTAAGGTACAAGTACTAACTGAGAGGTTTTGCTTTTGGTAATTTCAAGGTCCTTTAATTCTATTTTAACTGTGTTCTCTGCTTTGATCTCCTGCTTGGCAAAACAACTAAAATATTTCAAGAAAAATACCGCCTGTGGTAGGGTGCATATGAATGTTTACATATCTTCTCTTTTCATGAACAAAAATGTATCTTTGATTTGTCCCCAACACTTTAAAAACATTCAATCAAATTTAACAAAAACTTCCTTTAATCCTTTGGTGGCTAAAAGTTTGAAGAGAGAGATTAGATGGATAAGGTATGTTTTAGGGATAACAAACCCAGCCCAAAGACTAAAATTAGAGCCACCATGGTGATTTGCTTTCTACTAATTTATTAAAATTTTCACCTCTATAGAATTTGCTCTTAGTTCAGGCTTCTTTTTCAGGAAGACAGTGACTTTTGAACTCACAGTGAATTACTTCTTCTTGGCTTTCTCTCCCACGGTTGTATTTTTATTATGATACAGCATTAGGCTTGGAATAATGCTGTCTCATTGTTGTAAAATGTCTTTTGCTAATGAATCAAATCTGGCTTTTGGACCACAGTTTGAATAGCTAGGTAATGATCCCTACAGAAAATAACGCCATGCTGAGTTTGTTGAGATGCCCTGCATTCTTGGCCTGGAGCTTACTGCATTTCTACCCCGTGTCTACTCTGACTGCGAAGGTAGTTTAACAGCACTAAATGCATTACATTCCCTTAATGATTCTGTATTCCTAGAGCCCCAGATTCACTGAGTCATTCCCTTGGGACCCTTCTATTGTCAAACTAGATAAAGAGGTAAAGTAAGGCAGACAGAGAAAAATGTCAGAAGACAGGAAAAACAATCCAACAGCCTTGAATGTTTGCTCACGTTGTTAAGAAAATGATTTCATTGCACATTCAATATTGGGCTTTAAAAAAATGTATCTTGTTATATTAAGATGAGTGTGACATGCCCTTTTAACCAGAGTACCTATGTACTGGATTTATGCAATACCTCTCACTTCCTGAGAAGTGTGTTACAAACTATAGGGAACCAGGAAATCACCTTACCCACTGCTGGAGTAGGACACAGCAGTTGTTTAACAGACTACAACCATACTGAGAAATCATTTAAGAAAGGAATTGAATAAAACTACAGCATCCAAAAGAAACTACAGGGGGGTAAAGAAAAGCAGACTGCAATATCTTTACTTGGAGTTTGGCCAGGATATTCATGTCAAGCACTTCATTCCATTTTTTTTGCCCTAAAAATAAAAAAAGATAAATAAATAAATCTCGGTGCTTTTGACTCAGCAATTGTTGTCTTGAAATTTCAGCGCTTCTGTCATATGAGATTGATTAGTCCTAGTAACTTGGCAACTGCTGATCAAAAAATTGACCTGAAACAAAAACTCTAGTCTATGATGTTCCAGTATTCACTGTCCTGTATCTGGGGTCCCTCATTTATTTCCCTTCCATATTGGGATTGAACCCAGGGTCTGGCATATGCTAGGCTAGCTCTTGACCACTAAGAGACATCCCCAGCCTTGGGTTCTCTCTGTGTCTCATTGCCACATATAAGTCTTAGACAATGTAAGTGATGAGGCAAAGTATATGTTATTTAAAATCATATTCTAGAATACAGATCTTTCTAATGCCCTATGACCAGGAAAAGACATAAGCTTAAAACTCTGCAAAATTAGAAAGAGGTAGTGGGGCTCACAGACTAGCACAGCGGTAAAGTCGATCTACCCATGCCATTGATTCATTTTTGCTGCTATTTATTTTTATCTTATGTGTATTGGTGTTTCGCCTGCATGGATATCTGCGCGAAAGTGTCAGCTCACTTGGAGCTGGGTTACAGACAGTCGTGAGCTGCCACGTGGGTGCTGGGAATAGAACCTGGGTCCTCTGGAAAAGCAGCCAGTGCTTTTAACTGCTAAGCCCTCTATCCTAGACTTTTCATACAGAAGACTATCTACTGCATTGCTGATTTACCCAAATATAGGAACAGTGAAGTTCATTTTCCTGGTGAGTTACGTAAAATTCTGGTCTCCTTGGGAAGAAATATTGTGCATTGTAACATGTTAGGGGCTCTACCTTTAATGATGTATGCTTCTTTTGTCCATTTTTAAGTATGGCTGACAGTCCATTTCTTTGTATATAATCCCATAGATACAATTAATTTCTACAGTAGGCTTGGAATCAGATTAGAGCTATTTTTCTTTAATTTGGTAGTTTTTAATCATCATTCCTTTAGTAGGATTAATTTCTTTTGTTCCGTTTTAAAGCAACAGTTGTCAGCATCTTGAAAGATGACCATTATATAAAGAGCCGGTTATGAGTGAGAGAGTCAGAATCAGACATAAGCGGACATACAATTTAGTGGTCACGTGCTTGACTGACATGTGTGAGATTCCAGGTTCAACATATGGAACAAAAATTTAAGAATAAAATAAAAAGTAAAATTATAACAAAATTGGTAGCCTATATCTTTAAAGAAACATTATTTCCAATAGAGTGACATTTTCACTATTTCTAAATACATAATGACCCTGGTTATTGAGAAAATATTTCAGTGTATTTAATGCATATATAGAGATGAATTATGCAAATTATGATTTTTAGGTATTAGTGATGAAAACTTATGATGAAAATAAATGAATACCCATGAGTGTGACTTGGTGGTAGAACAACAATGTGTAAGGGCCTGGTTTTAGTCCCAACACTTCCAGTTAAATAATAAAGATGATGGTAATTTCTGTCATATACTTCAGCTAATTTTATCTTCTGTTCTGTGCCTAATAAATTTCATGATTTGGGTACAATGGGCCTCCATTGCGTGATTATTTAGAAGAGGGATGGAAAATATTGAGCTCCATACAACATTTGACATCATCTTTATATTATTGTTTCCTTGAGTTGACATAAGTAATTGTATTTGAATAAAATTCCAGTAGTATATTATGCTTAAGATATATTTTGTTATTAGCTTGAGGCTAAAGATAATATAGATATGATTTTGCTCTTGGTTTGGGGTAGTTCATTAGAGTGTCAGCAACTACTAATAAATACAGGCTGAAAATAATTGAGTTTGGTTATATCTGTGGGAAGGCTCCACATCATTTTTAATGTTTACGTTCCAAGTTCCTTTAAGCTTCTTATCTTGTTCTGCTTCATAAAAACCATTATAGTGAAAATATTATTTCTGTAGCTAGATTAAAATAAATGGAGCAGTAAGGTTTGGGAGAGCACCCTCTTTTCCAGTTGTAAGTCTTAGATCAAACACAGCGGACTCTAGAATCTATTCTTCTGAACAATGGCACTAGTTTGGTGAGTGATAGTTCATATAATCTCAACTTCCAAACACGTGTGCAAACTGCAACGCTTCACTGCCTGTGGGGACATGAGCCCCCATAAAGAAGTTCCTTGCTCTATGACTCCCACAAAGCTTTCCGGCAGCCCTCTGAGTCCAACCAAGCAATGAGCCCTTCCTTCCTGTGACAGTGCTAATTTGATTTGCCCTACATTCCATCCAGGGTTTTATACTGCAGTTAAATGGTGACCACATACAAACATCACTTATATAAGGCATAGAAATTGAAAAGTTAGATTACTTGTACCATCCCGGGAACTTTTTCCATACCCTGCCAGTGCAGCAGCGTGCCAACCATCAGCACCTGTTTGACTGAACTTGCCAAACGTTGGCTATTTATCAGAAATGGTTTCCTTAATCCTCTGAATTGTAATGTACAACGAGAACGGTAAGAAGGGAAGGCAGAAGCTACACTGTCCTCCCATAATGCTTAGGCAGCAAATACATCCATGGAGAAAGCAGGTGTGTTGTGAGGAATGGTAGCAGGTTCAGACCTATAGGTCTGGTTTTTCTTGTCATTTGGCCATTAGGAAGGATGAACAGTATTTGTTGCCATCTTCTGAGGGACATCTTCTGAGTGTCCCTGGCATGGCATCCAACCCATCTTCTCTATTTCTGTACATATATCTTTTGGTATGTTATCTGTTCTTGTCTTGGGGGCGGGGGGTAACTGAAAGATACTATGTTAAGATTAGGAAGTACAGAATGATATTAGGAGAAACCTCCAGAGTGCAAAGTGTAACTTAAAAAGAAGAGTGATGTGGTAGAAGATAAGGACAAGAACCAGGCCACACGGTCTTCATCTTCTCCATGATGGTGCACATCAGAGCTTATGGTGATATTATCCTGGTTCATTTTCTCTGAAGTACAGTCTAGTTATAGGTAGTTAAAATGTTTTTCAGTGATTAGTGAAGTCAATTAATAAATAACTACCGAGATTTTGTTGATCTGTGCATTTTTGTAGCCAGCAGGACAGCTCTAAAAAGAAAAGTAAAAGAAGTAATTTGCATCCACATAAATGTATTCCTAGCTCCTCTGCTCATTAACATTTCAGCTTGTGAAATTTTTAAGTGTTTTCAGCCTGAAATTATTCACGGTTACCTTGTTGGCCATTTTTCAGCAAAAAGGCTGTTGCTACTGACAGCCTGGCAGCGGGCCAGGAGAAACTGGGCTCTGAAGAGAATCAAGCTCCTCCTCCTTAGGTGAGGGGAAATTGTGTGACTAAATATAGCAATTATGTAAATCTATCTGCGATTCACAGACCTTCTCCACCACCCCCTCCCCTGCTCTGTAATGCCACTGTAATTACTCTAGGCTGTGCTGACCTCTCTGTCCCCTGTACTTCATGACTCATAGTTGATTCAGGAAGACTTGAAATTAAGATGTTCTCTGTAAGGTCGTGTGTAAGTTCATCAGTTAGCTCATGGAAACTACTTTCCCAGGAGAAAAAAAAATGTTTTACATAGTTATATCTTTAGTGTATGGTTTCATTATTATTATTATTATTATTATTATTATTATTATTATTATTATGATATTTTTATAGCAATCTATAAAACTATTAAACATCATGTAGCAGAAATGGCAGAAACTTGGTGTATTTGAGGTGATATTTATTATCTCAGTATCTAGAATTCCTCCTTTGAACAGATAGATCATTTGAACTCAAGAAATATTAGAAGGTTGAGAATGTGAAGAAAAATGGGTAATACGCATACATCTCTTAATACTAAACTTGATACTAGTTGTCAAGAAAAGGTTTCAGCATCAGAAGATGAATAGAATACTTAAAAGCTTAATTCTTATTAGAAAGGCAACAGGAACAGTTCAGAGTAGAGTGTCACTAAAGATAGACCGATTATAGGCAACAAGAGTTGCCTATCTTGTGTGGGTTTGTTGTATGGATATCTGTTCATCCAATATAGGACAATAACAGCAGACCAAAGACACAAGTCTATTCAAGTCCATCATGAAGAAACAACTACTTTAATTGGGATTACCCCTAAGAGCATGAGTGGGGGGCACTTTATGGATGGCTTACCACTAAATGAAAAACAATTTCCCTGTCCCCAAGAATAGCTGTCTGTAAATCCTTGGGGAGGAGAGAAGCAGTCTTGTGAGCTCCCCTGATGATGAACAATTAGTGGATCCAGTCCTGTGAAGATCTTCTCTGGCAATCATAGCTGCTGGTAATTCAAGATACAGTTGCCTGACATGCTCAGAGAATAGCATTCCATAATCACCCTTCCTTCTGGCTTAGATAGCCTTTCCACACCCTCTTCTACAATATTCCTAGTCTGGGAAGAGGTGATAGAGATGGCCTGTTAAGAGCTGACCAGTCAACAGAGGCTTATGCTCTTGCAGTGGGTTTCTGCAGTTACAACTACACATACATACATACAGGATAGGATAGGATAGGATAGGATAGGATAGGATAGGATAGGATAGGATAGGATAGGATAGGATAGGATAGATGGATGATAGATAGATAGATAGATAGATAGATAGATAGATAGATAGATAGATAGACAGACAGATAGATAGATAGATAAAAGAAAACTTTTCTGATCAAAGATGACAGCAGCAATGATCTATGGACAAACCAAAAATGTTTGGAAGGCAATTTTTGTCAGCCATCCATATCTACCTAGCAGAACAACAGAAATAGCTTCTCCACGCCAGCCTATAACCTTCCTAGCTGTAACACTGGAAATGAGTTCTCTCTTGTGGAGTAGATCTTGAGTACAATCAGAAAGCAGACAGCTACATCCATAACTGTCACGCCACTCTTGTATAAGCTGATGCATCATGCTTGGCATGCTAATAGTATGGTACAAAGAGTTCACAGCCAAGTAGGACAGTTGGTGTCATTCTTCCCCGACGACATGCTCCTTCTGGCACTACAAAAGCCAGCCAATAGAGAAGAAACTTCCTGTTTATTTCCAGTCTGACTTCTTTATGTCCTGTAACCTACGCATTCAGCATCTTCAGGCATGGGGTCTAAACATTTAGCTCAGGAATGCAGCCAGCTGTGGAAATGGCCTTTATCATTTTAGAAGTCTCTCAGACCTCAGTGGCCAACAGCCTTTAGGGGCATAAATTACCCCTGGCACTGGAATTTTCATTCCGTAGGCTGTTGGCTTATGGGAACCTCTTGTTCCATGCACAAATGACTCCCATCAACACTTTTAAACTTTTTTTAAAGTTTACAAGCACAGGCTGTTGGGGGATTTTTTTTCCATCCAATTTGTTTATCATCTATGTCTTAACAAATCATAACAATTCTAAGATTTTCATGATATGCCTGGCCCTTGCACCTGTGTTAACAGATTTCCCATCCATACTCTCATAGCTGTGCTTGCCTCACAATTAAATGCTTTCCTAAACCAGTAAAACACTTAGAGTTAGTGTCATATTATCTATAAAATCAAAATTTTTACAAAGGCTAGGCAGGGTCTAGGAAGACCCATCACCCATCAGTCCATACAGTTGCCAATTGGAACCATGAGTCAGCAGCTAAGGGGATGCCAAGGAAAAATAATAACAATGTCCAATATAGTGTAGAGATGTTATGCCACATTTATTAGTTATTTCTTCAAAAGATCAGAGATCGGTATGTCAGTTATCAGTGTAGAGAAGTATGCCCCATCTCAGCTCTCAGAAATACAGTCATTTTCCATTTCTCATGCCCTCTCCTCATCCTTGGGTGGTACCACAGTGCTGCTGTTCATCTCCTCACCTCCAAAAGGCTGCGCAGACCCATTCCAGCCTTCCTTACTCTGATTGGCCTATGACCAAAAGGAAGCACAGCTATGTTCTTACATGCTAAATTCCCATAGACTCCCAGGTTCTGAGAGTCCCTGAGTCTGGGTTGGGGCTCACTAGTTTAATGGTACAAGAGTTGCCTTTCTTGTGTAGTTAAACCTAGCTGGAAAGAGGGTGCTGAGTTAGATGGTCAATTTCCAACCCTAGTATTCTCCCTTATAGGAGAGAGATTAACTGCCCACTGAGGGAGTAAACTGGGTCTTTTTCATCTACACTGGTCTATCATTCAGACCTTCATTAAATTTTTACTTAAGCTTAAAACCTTCCCTAGGCTCATATCTCTGAATTCAACTTATCAGTTTTGTTTGGTTTTCCTTCAGAACTCAAGACCGACACACATCTTACCACATTTGCTTTGGATGACCAAGACAGACCACTTTGGTCTACATTTTCACTGTCTCATCTCTTCTCCATTGCTTTAGCATTTTACAAACCTAATTTAAGCATCGGTTAATCACACAGATCTCTGAGAATGCCTTTTGTATCTTGCTCATCAAGGTCATGTCCTACCTGAGGTTCAATGAAGCCAGTCAAACCCTGTTCCACTCTTGTGGTCCCTGATGATTCCACCTTTCTTAACTGTCTTTCGAACACAGTCCTATCCAGCACAGTAAACAAGGCATCAAATACTGCCTCTTTGATGCCTACCACTCTCTGTAATGCCTGCCCTTCCTCTATCATTCTTCCAATCCTTGATATTCCTGTGTAACTCATCAGAACAAGTGCCAATTTACTCCAGAATGGGCACCAGAAGCAGACTGAAGAAGTGGTTTCACTTATGTCTATCTTGATAAAACAATGAGTTTAATTAGGAATAATTAAAGGAATGGGGATAACTTATGGGTAGCTAAACTCTAACACCTCCCCCTAGCAACAGTTAACTATGTATATAAGTCCTGGGTGGGGGGACGACATTGCATTGTGAGCTCTCCCAATAACTGTTAACCATCTATAACTACCGGAAGCCGGGAGAGAGTGTGGCCTCAGATGTAACTATTCCTTCTGTGGGACAGAAAACTAATGGGCCCAGTCGTGTGAAGGTCCCCTTCAGGTTGTCATTGTTTAAGAGAGAAATGGCCATGTCTTGCCAACAAGAAAGTATTCTATCACGAAGGCCCTGGGTTCACTCCTCAACAGTGAAAGAAAAAAGTCAGAATTATGGTAATTGAGATCAGGAATTTATGTGAGTGAAAAGCTTGGGTAATGGCCCCTTCATTTATTTTATATTCTACTAAGAGATGCTTCCTGGATGTGAGACATTTTTAAGAGTGAACTGAGAGTGTAGTAGTAACAATGTTAACCACTATCCCTGTGCTTTTGGAAGTTGTACTTTACAGAATATAAATAGTGATTATGGTGCTGGCAAAACCCCATAAAGACAGATATGGAATAATAGTGAGTGGCAAATTGGGGTAATAAGGCCCATTTTATGTAGAAGAGAGAGAGAGAAAGGCTCTATGAGATGGTGGCCTCTGAGTTGAAGCCTAGGAGAGGCAACCATCCTGATGTCTCTGCAGGAAGAAGATGCAGGAGTCTTCATGAACAAAGATCTTGAGGCAGACATGATTCTGATTGCTCTAATGCAGAGACAAGAGGGTGCCCCAAGCTTAGTATCAGGAGAGAGAATACAAAGTGATAAAGAATCCTGTGGACTGTGATGACTGATTGGTTGGGTTCTAGCTGTAAAGTACATCGACTGAAATGCTTTAAGCAGAGAAACATCATGACTTTACTGTATATTTGAGAAGCTTGCTCTAAAGATTGGGTAGAATATTGTTAGGAAATAAGAGTGAAAAGAGTGAAGTCCTCACTCATAAGTTCCATTCTGTCCTGATTGTGATAGAGCGGAGGTGTTGACAAGAAGTCATGTGACTCCAGTGCCTGCACAGAGATCGAATACAAATGTCCATGTAGCAGTGGAATGGCAGAGGATGCTGCCAAGTCCTGGTCTCCACAGCACATTGAGACTTCAGAAGCTCTTCCCAAACAAGTCTTACTATAAACTTGCAGATTTTTCTAGCCCCATTCTCCCAGATAATGTCGTTGTGGTCAGGTGTCCCCAATGCTTCCTGGGCCTAGGACAGAGGGGGCAACAAGAATGAAGCCGTGCAAAAACCACCAACTCTCTACCACCTAAAAAGAGAAAATCCTATTTGGGAGCATTTTATTTCATAGGAAAAACAGTGTGATGGAATTTTTAGAAAACTTCAGCTTTGCTCTATATGTGTTCCCATGATGGCTTGGAACATTATTATTCCATCTGAGACCTTGCATCAATCCTAAAACCCAAGTTGTCACTTTCATTAAATGTTGATCTTGCTTGCAGATGCCTCTTTCATTATCATGTGACAACTTCTATTGTATGTCATAACAGTTGTGGAATTGAACATAGTATTTTAACAGCTTTCTGAGCTTTAATGTGTCCCTTGAGAAAACAAGCCAAAGTGAATATTTGTATGTTTTATATTTCTGTATTATTAACTTCCGTCTTAGTAGCTTTATCCTTGAGGTATGTATCAACAGCCCTGCAGTTTTCCTCCAGTTGTTTTGCTTGGTACTTAAAGTTGTTTACATAGGTCATATACTCCGGGGATTACTGAAAGCTGTGGAAGGTCCTACTTACAGTCTCCCGACATCTCAAATAATCTGGAAGTTGTCTACCTGCTTCATTACTGATGATCAGCGGGGAAAGACATCAAAGTCACAACTATTCATACTAAATTATAGGTAGTAAATTCTACCTGGCACTGAGATAGCCACTTGACTGTTTTATTCCGTTTGCTCAAAGCAAATAACCTATGGTGTAAGTTGTGTAATTTTCTCATTTTCCTGATAAACACTGAAACTCAAAAAGGCTAAAGACCACGCCTAATCTCACTCATGTCAACCACCATATATCTGGGTGCTTCTGAAACTCAAGGTCTACATACGCTCCTCTCTGTGTAGCCATCCATCCACATCTATAGCCTCCAACTAGATTGAAATGAGATAAAAAAAGGTTCACAAAATTATGTACAGGATTTTTTACTTATCATTTCTGGGTAACTACAAACAGTACAGAATCATGGAGATGTACATAGATAGCATTTGCTTTCTTTGGGAATTTGCAACTTTAAATCAGAATAATTAAAATAAAAGTCAACAACTCAAAGACTTATCTGCAAGGCATATATTACTTATTGGTGCAAATTCAATCCTCCTAACAGTTCCTTTCATTGTAGTTTGTGTTTTCAATGTTCTGGCGTTCCACACAACTTAACCTTCATCTCTTCTTCGTTTTCCCTATCAACTGGACTTGTTTCATTTTCTAATCAGATAGTAAACACTCCAGTCCATTTATCATATTTTTCCTCTTTAGTCCTCATTCAGAGTTCTACTCCATAGGATGCTCTAACTCAGGTAGAAGGCCCTCACTGTGTTTCAGGCCATTTCGCAGTCACATCAGGATCCTCTCTCTTCAACTGACATATTATTGAGCACTGACCATGTTTCCAAAGTTTATTCTTCCTTTTTAGATTCTGTGATGAAGTGCTCCTGTGTTGGCTTTGAGGTCTGTGTCGTAGACGGGATGGATTCGTTTTTATGGCCGAATGAAATCTTTGGCATTTCTATTACTGTAGGCTAATTTTTCTTTATCTTGTTCTTTTGCTATTTTCTAGTACACTGGAGAAAGAGGTTAAAGCATCAATAGGATGAAATGGGAAAGAGACCAAGACACTATGAAAATTGGAGAGAAACAAATGGAATGTTTTACCCCACAACCGAAGTTCAAGATTAGGCTAGACAATTCTCATTTCTATCAGAAAATAAGACACAGAGACTAACTCATATGTGGGCATATTGTGTTCTTTCCTCAGCTTGGTGCCTTCTATGAAGTCTTTTATTCTATTCCACTCTATTGAAAATGCTGCTGGAAACATGGCACAGTGGTTGTGAGTAGGTACTGCACTTTTAGAGGCCTCAAATTTAGTTCCCAGCACCCATGTCTGATGGCTCACAGTTCCCTGTAACTCCTGCTAAGGGAGATCTAATGCCTCTGGCCTCCATGGGCACTGTTCTGGCACACACACACACACACACCACACACACAAATTAATTCATTATTTACATTTAATAGCTAAAAAAAGCTCCTTTGTGTTGATGATGAAAACATAGTGTTTTTAATAACCCATTCAATCTTCTTTCCTTCATGAATTCTATACCTTTACAGAGCCTCAGGACATAAGAGTGCAGAGGAGGCTCAACAGTTGAATATTGCATTCATCACAGTCCACAGAGCTGATCTGCTACAGAGTGTGTCTTTCATATTCATAGGCTCTAAATTCAAGAATTCATCCAAACATGGATCAAAACAATTCATGAAAAGATTGTCTCTACTCAGCTTGTTTAGATACTTTTTATTGTTATCCCCTAAGCCACACAGTACAGCAGCTATTGACAAAGCATTTACATTCAGCTACGAGTAGATCATCTCAGGATGATTTAAAGTTTATGGAAGGGTATGCATAATTTATAAAAGAAACTTGAACATTCTTCAGTTTGGGTATCTGGAGGATGGGGTCCCTGTGAATCCTTAGGGTTGACAATAATCATTTAATCTTTCATCGAAATCTCAATTTCTTGTTGACAACCTCAGTGCCTCCTACAAAACCTGCAACACACCCAGGTACCCTTGACCTTTACCCTTTCTTCTTTGCCTCTCTTGTCTCTGCACAAATGAGAGAGCCCTCCTCTATTATATCTTTGACAACCTCTGTGAACGTGAAGACTTTTTTCTGAAGTGCACACTGCACTTTTTGTCTGTTATTCACAATTCATTTCCATCATTGAACAAGATATTTTTATCTTAAGGGATATTGTCTGCGTGTGCCCTTTCTCAGTGACTCTTCATTTACTGAACAATCTCATTCCCATAAGAATTCCTTTGCTTTCCAGATGTATTCCATTTTTTCCTTTAAAAGGGAGAAAGGATGCCTAGCAAGTTGTTTTAGAGCCTAATATGAAACAGAAAATGAAATAATGTTTTTCTTGATACTATTTTCATTCACTAAGTATATAATGACAGGATAATCTGGTGACTGAGCGTGTGATAGATATGATGTCCCTGAGTTACATACTAGCTTAGTAGTTTGTTTGTAATGTTTATTATAAAGAAATGCATAGGTGCTGTAATTAATAAGTTACAGATAAGAGCAACAATATATAACATAAAGCCAATATGCATGTAAGAATCCATTTGAGTCCGGGAGAATGGGGAGAATGAGGGAAAAGCTGGCTTTCTTTTAATGCTGAAGGGACAAAACTGAAAAGGAGAGTGCGCAGCCTCAAATAATTTAGGGTGTGGGCTATGTGTGTTTTCTGAGACATCTTACTGCAAATTTCTTTTTATTTTTTACATTATCTTATTTTTTAAAGCATTTCATACACGATTTTACATCATTTCATCCACCCTTTCCAGCTTCTTCCTTCCAAGTCATGACATCATCTTTAAGGATGTGTTTGTGTGTGTGTGTGTGTGTGTAACACAACTCCTATTCATTTTGAAACACATTTATGTTTAATTGTCATCATTGTCTCTTGACTTAAAAAGTTTAGGTGTTGATCCCTTTGAAGGCTCCCACATGACTCTGATTTAAATATGAGATCATTGAATGAGATCAAAGCAAAGGTTTTCTTGAAAATAATAATCTGTGGTTTAAATCTGCAGATTTCCAAGTTCATTCCAAAGGTCCAACAAGGCTAGAACTAACACACCAAAAATTTTCACTCTTAGGAGTTATCTAGTTAGTTAGGGGGATGTGATATATGGCCCAGACATGGAAAAACAGAGTTCCAAAGTTTTACTTTCTAGCTGTTAGTCACAGAAGTCCATGAACTTCATAGTAACAGTTTTGGTTTGATTTTGTTTTATTTTGTTTTCTTATATAGACTTTATCCAATCCCTTGGATACTGCCTTTCTTTTGCTCACATCTACTACAATGTCTCTCTCTTTCTGTGTCTGCGAAAAGCTCTCAGGCTTTTCCAGGTCTGTTTCTTAATATTGTGACAGTTCAGGCATCACAGTGCTCATGTCAATATTATATTGCGCTTGTTTTCAGAAGCCATGGTAGGCATTTTTATTATCATCTCTTCTGGTTCTTTGAGAAGTGTGTAGATTACACTGACAGCTCTCTCTAGACAAGTATTCAGGGCCACAGAAACAATAATGCACTTTGTAGCTCTTCCTTGTTACCTCTTCACAGGCAGCCAGTGGGCTGCAGCCAGGGGATTGGGTTCCTACTGTGGCTTCTCCTCCTTGTCTATCACACTACAGCTCCCAAATGCATCTGGATGTGCTCAGTGGGATGTGGCTACCCACCCCTTGCAGCAGCGTCTCCCTCTTCCCCTGCATCCTCAAATCTGCCATTGCCACTTTCTGCTACAGAGCCTTTCTTCCCAGGTAGTATCTTTATATCACCTCCGCTTCCCTCCTCCTCAGCCTAGGTAGCATTTACCTTGCACATGTCAGATTGGGAGTAACTTACTAGAGAAAATTGTTGTGAGTTATGGTCAAGGTCTAGGTCAAGGTCATTTTTTATTTACTAATTCTATTTTCGCTTTGGTCAGGATTTCGTTACTTTGGTTTTGTGTACTCTCTCGTGGGTGAATTTGTCTGGTATCACTTTTCAACTATCTGCAAGCAATGACTATATGTGTATGTCTTTTTATTCTTAAAATGATAGATGCTCACTAAGTATTTGTGAAGAAGTAAATAATAAAGGCCTGTAATAAAGTACGACCTATGATTCTGTCCACTCAGTGGGTTTACCAAAGAATTATTCAATATGTTCTCTGTGCTGGATACAGTAAAAAACTCCAAAGAATCAGAGATGAATTAAGGGTTTATCAGATGGAACCCACATCAAGTAACCTCAGTTTTAGCCAGCATTCTTGGGAGTAGATATAATTGGATTTGTGTGTGTGTGTGTGTGTGTGTGTGTGTGTGTGTGTGTAAAATCATATATTTAAGTGAGATCCTTTCCTCACCAAATCATTTTCCTCATTTTATCTACAAACAATGAAAAAACATTCCTGCATGTCTTCTGATGACCTCTAGAAAACTAGGTAGTTAAAATGTAAATATATACAGTACATGAATGCAAACAAACCATAACATCAGATCACTTCTTCAAATAATATATGAAAAAGCAGTTTTCTTCTGTAGAGTTAGAGAATACAAGGGCTGTGAAAATATATTAGGATTATATGATATATAGAAAATTACATATAATATGTATCTTATATGCCTATTACATAATAGGATTATATATTGTGTATTAGGAAGCTAAGATTATGAGAACTTTCTCCATAAAATACCAAGATTTTATCACTGTACAGTTTTGCTTAAAAGTAAACCAAGGGTATTTTAAAAACTTAAAGTGAAAACCTAGTATAAATTCATCAGTCACAACTCTTATACCTAGCACAATTCAGTTTTTCTTAAATTAGAAGTAAATTGCAAACAGCAGTGTGATTACAGTTCTTTGAATAGTTCATAACTTGTAAATTAGGCTGCTCAGAATTCTCCATCTCTTGGACCATTGTATACCATGCCTTTATTTAATATACTTCTTTTATATTCAAAAACATATTTTAGAGCTCTCATATTAAGTGAAAGTAAAGATTCACAACCAAAGATATCCTTTGATAGAAACTTAAGCTACACAGTGCGAACCCCATTTTTATCATCACCTTTAGTTTAAATAACACAGAGTAACCATCATCTTTCCCTCTTTCCAGACTGTGCACATTAATTCATACTGTGTACTTTCTGCTTGGCAATTTATTTGATGTGATTAATTTTTATTGCCTCTATCTCTTATTACTTCACAAATGGTTTGAGCAAAGCAAGTCAGAGCCTAGATAAGCAGAAATATAAAAGTTTATACATCAAATATATTTATTGAAATGAAATTGCTTTTCTAGTATTCCAGTTTATGCAACCAGAATGTCTGTATCTAATGGACCAAAGATGATAATAATAATAATGATAATGATAATAATGGTACTTGCTTGTTTAAATGAATCCTAGGTACCAGACTATTGAAATGCTTAATTCCACAGGGAGGCAGTTTGTCCAAACACTTGCCTGAATGACACAGTAATATTTATATGCCATTATTTTTCATCCTGCATATCAATACTTTTAACACTCATTTAATATATTAAGTAATTTTATAATATAGTAAAATTTAATATGATAATTTAATACCTATTATATTAAATATGTATGAGTATAAAAATAAATATCATAACAATGTTTATTTTTCCACATTAGGAAGGCCAGGATTTATCTATACTCTTGGGATGAAAAAAAAACCTCTATGGTAAGAAGAGGTTAAATGACCTTGCAGAGGTCATACAGGAAGTCCACAGCCCATGTAAGAGGAAAACAAAGTTCAATGAGCCATGGTGCCTCCTGTCCTGGGAAGTAATTTATCAAGCACTTATCCCAAATCAAGATTAATTGGTCAGAGGAGAACTCCTCCTGCACTGGAGCCCATTCGACTAATATGGTTGAGTGCTGTTATTTGCATGTGTGTATCTTCCATGCAGTGCTAATGAGACAGCACAATTCACGACGGCACGTCTTTCTCTTGAATGCATCAAATATTTATATCCTTCCATTCACACCATCTGTGTGAGGTAGGGCGTGAGGAGTGGATTTTCTCAAATATTGCATCGAGAGAAGAGGCCGCCATGATGGCTGAGGGTTTAGGTCTTCACGCTGTTCCTTTCAGAGCTGTTTCTAGAATTAAACCACATCCCCTGTGTCCTCCGGCAAGATGCTTTCCTTTGAGGTCCTACTGTCCCTATTTAAGCAGCTGTCCTCAGAACAACCACTGTCATCTCGGCTGTCATTGTATTCCGGTGGCAAGCCATTGTCACGCTTATTTATAACTTTGCAAGAACGGGTACCTTAAACTCTGGAGAGGTCAGTTCTGCAGAACTGAAATCAATTAAATTATTTACTATGGGTGTCAGTGTCAGAAAAATTATCCTTTGCTATATTTATACTTTTAATGGGAAAAAATTCAATTGCACATTCTGTGAGTATCAAATGGAAGGCAGCGCTCTGCAATTTAATTTGAAATGGAGTTCTTAAAGGAGACCAAGTTGCTTCTAATGACGTCATGGGGGAGGCACAGTGGTTATAGGATATTTCTATACATGGTCAGAAGTCAAATAGCTGTGTTAGTTATCCTACTCTATATGCAGCAGCTTAACAAATAACTTCCAACTAGTAATGAATTTGCGGGGAAAAAATGGCTCTTTTTGTTAGTGAAATAGCTGTCTGATGGATAATAGCAATCATATATCTATTTCACTGCTGGTCATCCAACATGCAAAGAATAACATTAGATGCTTTCATTATAGGCGCTCAGATATGGAAAAGGGATCTAGTTTGTTTACATGAATGCATTTAATTCCCAACATCTACTTTTCAAGAGACCGGCTATGAGGATTTGCTGACCTATTTGGAATCCCCAGTGCGAAGACAGGAGAAGTGTGACTGTGTAATACATCATACGAATCCCAAAGGAAGGTTACTGACAGAAACCTAGGGTTACTCTGCTTTACTCTATGGGAATTTCCACATGTAAGGGAAATAGTGCCCCAGATCAGAAGACAAGAATATTAGAAATACAAACAGGGCATAGTGGTACATTCCTCTAATGTCAAAAGAAAGGAAGGGAAGACAGGAGGATCAGAAGTTCAAAGTAAGCTTAGACAGTATGAGACAACACAAGAATATTAAAAAATATACCAAACACATTTTGATGACCTCTTTAGGGCCTTATTTGAAAGCAGGTCTTGTGCTAAATGGTAAGGTCTTAAAATCATGGTCTGTGTCTTCACTGACCCTACCATCTACTGAAACAATGAGGCCTCTCAGCAAATCATCAGATGTAAAAAGTAGTAGTGGTCTACCAGTGGGGCATATAAATAAACATTAACCGGGGTGGTTTGAAAGATATGGAGCTGATTGCTAAAATGCTTGTCTACCAAGCAGGAAGCACAGCAGTGCATAAAGCTAGGCATGGTATAATAGACAGGTAGGCAGGCCAAGCCTCATTGGAGGGAAGCCAGGAGGATGAGCACTTCAAAGTCATCCTTAGCTATGTGCAAGCTTAAGGTCAAAGAGGCTACATGGTACCCTGCCCCCATGCCAAAAAAAAAAAAAGAAAAAAATTCATTATAAAAGATGGTGGTTTTCTAAAGTTAGAAAATACAAATGGATGTGACTTCAGCAAAGTCAAGACAAGTGTTGGAAGAAGCCAATAGAAGTGTACAGAGTGGGTTGATAAAGGAACCATGTGCTCCATCCACTTTCAAGAAATAGCTTCCAAAAACATTTTCCCAGAAAACTGGTATAATAGGAATGAACTTTGGTTTATAAAAAGTCTCTGACAGGTTTTTATATAGACAAAAGGAGTAATACCAGTTGTTTGGATCTAATGGCAGAGACCCAAGTAAGGAAGCCCTGCTAAGGGTTCATGTAATGCACCTAGAATCATAGGAATTCATTTGAGAGGTGGTTGTTAGTTTTCTTTAACTGACATGTTACAAGTGCCTTGAGAAGACAGAGCTTCTAGAAATCGAGTTTGTGTTCTTGGGTAGACCAGAGCTAAATCATAAGCAAGTCTGCTGAAAACAATTCACTCTCTTTAGGTGAAGAGAAGTCTACAGTCAGAACTCTTTCTACAGGAGGAGTTGTCCAAATGAGTTACATCATGCTACCATCAAAAGTTAATGAGTTAAATCACAAACTCCTATTTAGGGTTTGTCTATATAAACTAATTTGTGTAGTGATGATGCATAAAATTATGATCAATATTTAATAGTTTAGAATGGTTGCAAATGGCAAAAGGCCTTCCTTACACAGGAGCTGCCCGTACAGATAAAGTGATCAATAATACTCAGCATGAAAGATAAAATTTTCAATGATTCATCACCCCAATACTGTTAGTTTCTTTTAACCTTGTTAAGCCAAAGGACACTGGCAAAAACAAGGATGTAAAAATCTACCAGCAGCCCATGCCTTCTTCCCATACTCCTTTCTTGACAGCAAAAGAGAACATTGCCCACTAGAAATTTCAGTAGAACTTACAAGTGGTATTAAGCAAAATGCTAATCAATTCTTCTTATAACGGAACCCATCTGACAAAAGATGCTTCCTGTGATGCAGTCACGCATTATATTTTTTTTCTTTCTGCACCTCTGCAAATTGCCTTTGTGTGGTGTACTGCACCAGAGGACACTTAGGCAGATAACTGATACAAAGCTCATTTTAAGAAACAAAACAGCTGGCTTCTACAGCAAGAGAATGAATATGACATTCCAAAATGGTATAGGATCTGACACTTTGACACTTCACATCTAAAATAAGTTATTTGGAAATCCCACTAGCTCTTCCCTGGACCTCTGCATGAACAGCTTTGATGACCTTGAATGTGAGTGAAATACAATGTGAAGGCCGTTCTTTGCCATGTTGAATTAGCAGTTTGTAATGTATGTTTTTGTAATCATCAGTTTATTTTTCAACGTGTAATTTCTATCTCCCTTAATCAATTTAGCCAGCAGCATGTTGTGACTGTGACTCATTTCATCTGTGCCTGTGGTTAGCGTTATGTTGCTGCAACAGGGCCACCTGACAGATTTCTAGGCATAGGAATTTGTCCATTTCAATTAACAGGACACCCCATACATTTCCCTGTCAGGGAACAATGAAAGTGGACAGGGATTTACCTCTTCTCTGAGAAAGGCAAAAAGCACTATTACTGCAAGTAGGGAGTCAGTTTTTATTTTTCTCTTCAGAACACAACAGCTTAGTTGGAGACCAATATAAATTATAGGGAATGATATGCATGTCCTAGACCTTCAAGAAGTATGGTTTCTTCATTCCCTGCTTTTATGTGTGAGCAGCAAACAGAATTTGTCTGATTCTTTTACATCAGCAGCAAGAGAGACAGGCATAACCATGCATTTGTGGTACTGTGATTGCCTCTTGCTCCTTTTCCACAGTAGATCTTAATCTTTTGTGCTGTGTTGTTCTAATGTTGAGATCTTGTTTACTCTGTGGGACTTATTAAAAAAAAACCTGTTGTTTAAAATTTAAAATTAATTTAAAAAATTAATTCCTACTCCAACACTAAAGAAGACTAGCAAACATGTGATGAGACCCAGATGCAGACTGATCATGACTTTCAACAACAGCTTTTCAGTGATCTATGACAAGGCTAGATACCTTGGTATTACCGCATCATTTGCATGGTGCATGATAGACTTTTAATATAATTATATGTGCAAACCATGGCTCTTTCAGTCCTCTTCTGCATGTGCCTATTTGTATGTGTGTATGTATGTATTCAAATATACATATATGTATATATATGTATATATATATACAGTTTTGTTTATAGTTTCAAAAGTCAACATCACAAAGAACAGAAAAGAGAAAACAAACTGAAGCAAAACCCCCTTCAATACAGGAACATCCTTGGAGAAATGTGTGCGGGCGCGCTTTTGATAGACTGTTTCATATGGTTAAGCTTCGCAGGTTCATCTTTGCATCAGGTTTCACATTTCACTGGGAGACAACTGAGTTATAAAATTGGTTTTGGACTACTGAGAAAAGAAGTGGAGCTAAATAAAGGGTAGAGAGTCTACTG
This sequence comes from Ondatra zibethicus, assembly GCA_004026605.1. Classification (NCBI taxonomy): domain Eukaryota; kingdom Metazoa; phylum Chordata; class Mammalia; order Rodentia; family Cricetidae; genus Ondatra; species Ondatra zibethicus. The sequence goes on along the minus strand of PVIU01007065.1, from coordinate 4,731 downwards.
TGTGCCCCATAAATAGTAACTGTTTCTTCTGGTAAATTCTTTCTATGACTGGTTTATTTTCCTTTATGTATAGAATGGTGATTAGAAAGTCATCCAATCCCATCCCTCAAATATAGTGACCCTTAAGTTTACTTATGTAAACTTAAAGTACTGCCGAGACCTTTCTTTTAAAAATCCAAGTTTTAGCCGGGCAGTGGTGGTGTGTGTATTTCAATCAGCACTCAAAGAGGCAGAGGTAGATGGATCTCTGAGTTCAAAGCCAGCCTGGTCTACAGAGTGAGTTCTAGGACAGCCAGGGCTATGCAGAAATACCCTTTAAAAAGCATAACCATCATCATCATCCAAGTAATATTTTACAAAGAATCATAGCATTGTACAGTTTAGAAGTTAAAATGATGAGCACTTAACAGCAAAAACTGATTTTAAAGCTGAATATCATTGGCAAAGGGACTGTTATATTCCAAACAGGAAAACTAGCCCCAAATAGAAAAATTAGTAGGGTGCTACCACCTGCTCCTTAAGAAAGAAAAGAAAAAGGAAAAAGGAAAAGTATTTTGCCCTTCAGAGTGCTGTGTAACTCCACAATAAATCTAAATTTTTAAATTTTAGAGTGTCCAAACCTATAGTTCATAATCGTTTTGTTTTCATGAAACATTCGCTCACAATGCAGCCCAGTGTGGACCAGCATTCACTCTACAGAGCCTGCTGAACTTGAACTTGTGGCTCTGCCTCCTGAATCCTGGAATTACCACCACATAACACCATGCCCCTCAAACCTATACTTTAAAAGGAAATCACTTTGAGCAGTTAACATTTTTTTTAGTATATCTCCTGAAGAATTTGATTGCTTATAAATAGCAAACAGGTTCATTCACTAATAAGTTTATTATGTTGTTAAAATGAACATACCTCTTCAATATGTTCCCTTTATTCTTGCAAAGTAGCTATTGCATTTGACCATCAAAGGTGACGTACAAGATCAAAATAGCTGTTTGTGCTTGTGTTTTCCTCCTCCTACTGAACCTTTGGGAAAAGAGAAAATGAGCTATAATATCTCCCCATTATCAAATAATTCAAGAGTCTTAATCACTATTGGCCCTGTTGACGTTGACTATAAGACTGTGGGACTAATAAGCTTGCAGAAGGAGAACTAGAGAGCAAACTTAATTTTCAAGGCCTGCATAGGTGTGTGCGCAGCTGTGAGAAAGTTGTATGTATGGCACTTCAAGAAATTCCAACCAAAATGAGAGTCCTCTCCCACAAAGAGTTTATGAAAATGAGGAGTTGGGGAACTGAGGCCTTCAGAGGGCAGGTCTGGATGAAGGATGATCATGCTTCACACTAGCAGAAATAATAGCAGCAATGGTAACTGCTGTTAAAATGCCTAGTCCATTTTCAGTATATTGATCATATTTAGCCATATCTTATTTGTAATATATATATATTATATTTAAAACATGTAGATACAGTGTTCAGCTATGCAGTGCTTATGTTCATAGGCAGGCCAACTAGGTCTTCACAGATACTGACTAGCACAGTAATGAGTGTTCATCTTCCTCTGGTTAATTTTTTCATTTGTGTCGGGGGAAGGGTCCAGATACGTGTGCACCATAATGCATGTGTCAGTGGACAACCGTGAATGTCATTCCTCACTTTCTACTTTGCTAAGACCTTTTGGATTTGTCACTGCGCTCACCAGGCTGGCTGGTCAACAAGTAGGTCCAGTGAATCCAGGTCAAGTCATCAGGCTTGGTAACAAGCACCCTTACCACGGAGCCACTTAATGTGCTCCAGAATAAATCTGTGTGCACATATGCAGACGCACACATACTTTTCAGAAGCTGAAAGCAACCCTGATGCTCCTTGATGGACGAATGGATAAGTGAATGTGATAAAAACTCTCAATGAAAAAAAAAAAAAAGAAACTCCCCATGGAAGGCATCACTCCTGTTTCCCAAAAGACAGACATGTTGGACAGGATCCCCGTATTCAACCTAAGTTCTTCTAATCATTTAGAAGTAAAACTGGCTCTCAGACAGAAGCCACTTCAAAGCGTGGGCTTGGTGTGCTCCATCAAATCTTCCCAAGTGTGATCTGAGAACCTCTGTGGTCCTTGGAATGTTTGTGGTGATGCCTATGGCATTAAAAAGGATATGGTTTATATTGTTAGGGGTTTTTTAGGGGCGTGTACATTTGCTTGTGTTGATTATTGGTTTGTTTTGTGACATCAAACCCTTGAAAATGCTAAGGAAGTGCTCTACCAGTGACTGATATCCCCACGTGGAAATAAAAACAGCCATGTGCATAGTTTTGAAATCTCACCATAACCATGGTGTAGTAGTTTGTCAGAGTTTATATTAATAAGCTGACGGAAGACTCTGAGCCCCCCTGGAGCTTTCCATGAAATCAGACATTTTAAAAGTATGTAAATATTTAAAATACTAGCACTCTTCTTGATCATTTTTTTTTGTCATAACAATTATGTTAAGACACTATAGGCAGCTTCCTTAATTAAATAAACGAGAAATGTGGGGCTGATAAACTTGAAGAAGGAAAGTACTATTTGCCCTTCCTGCTTTTAAGTTTTAGTCGGCTGTGTATCTCCAGATGTAGCTCACATATCTTAAAGCTTTGAAGGAGCCTTAAGTTTTAAGGATAAAAATGAGAAGCAAAACCTCTCCCCCCACACACCTCTCTCCTCTCTCCCCGTGTCTTTACTTTTTAAGATTATAAGCATATCTCTCCCTTCCCCTTATTTCCTCCAAGCCTCCCTATAGGTCCCTCCTCATTCTCCTTCAAATTCATTGTTTCTACATGCAAATATGTATATATCTCTAGCTATAATCTCTTCAGTCTGTATAACGTTCCTTGAATATATGTTTTGAGAACCATTAGGCTCAATCCTTGCTGAGTGAAACAAGGGAGCTGTAGCGTGCAGCACCACAGCCCTGTACCTAGCTTTCTAACAAAAAAGAATCTATATATTAGTGAGTTTTAATGCTAGAAATGATCTTGAGAAAAATCCTGGTGCTGGACTGGATTGCATTTGTTTGCTTACCTCATTCTATAAGGCAAGAAGTAATTATTGCTCTTTTAGTGGAGGTTGTGACTTATGAATTGTTGCTGCAATTGGGTATTTAATTAAAAAGGAAGGGATTGGTAATAAAGCTCACATATTTCAGAATGAGGGATTAGAATAAACAAAGACCTCCCAAAGGAATTTTTTTTTTTTTTTTTTTTTTTTTGCTGGTTGGATTACACCTCTCCTACCTAAATGATGTAAATAGGCCATGAAGCATAAGGAAGAAGCATCTTAGAGGAAATCCAATCATTTCCTTGAATATAGGTGAATTTAGAGTGGATCACGTCTTTATGGAGGAGAAACAAAGATGGCCTCCCAGTCCCTCAAACATGGAGATCCAGGCTTCAGAGCAACCCAGCTGCAGATCCAACATGGAACTGCTACACCCTTGGTAGCACCTGACCATGGAGTAGCAATGGCTGAAAGAGGGGTGCTGACAGAGCATGCACAGGGGAGTTCCTTGAGCAACATATTCTCACGAGAGCCAAGGAAGGTATTTCCTCTGAGCCAGGACTGCACCAGCCTGGACTTCTCTTCAGTGGATTCTTATTTACTGGTTATAATTCATTTTTTACTGTTACATTTATTATGTAATTATGTTTGAATTTTTAAAATTGAAGCCAAAGGAAACAGAGCCCACTTACTTTCCCTGATATGATCAGTGTCTTCTTGAAATCCTGCCTGTGTGTTACATATTTTAGCGTCTTGATAGCTGTGGGCTAACAGGTATCCCGTATTTACCATGACTAATATTTAATTGTAACAGGTATCCCGTATTTACCGTGACTAATATTTAATTGTAAAGTAGCTGTCCTTATATAGAGTGTGTTTATGAAACTGGGATATTGCTCAGTCCCTATGTTCAATTTCCAGCATTGATTAATTAATTGTTAACTAATTAATATGCTTATGAGATAATTTAGGGAAATAAAGATATATTCCAAAGGGAAAGCTCACAAGAGTGAATTTTGAATGTGAAGTTTGAGTACTGAACTTTATCCAAAGCTATACACTGTTGTGGAATATTATTTTAAGGTGTTTTACATTTGTTTATGTTGTGGAACATTTGTTTTAATGATGCAAAGATGGGCTGCATTCTTTTATGCCGCATTTGTTTAATTCTGTGAAGCTGTGATTCTTTGCCTGTCTAAAACACCTGATGGTCTAATAAAGAGCTGTACGGCCAATAGCAAGGCAGGAGAAATGATAGGCTGGATGGAAAGCAAAGAATAAGATTCTGCATATTATTTCTTTGAGAGCTGGCTGGCAGGTCCCCCAAAAGATCAAATAGTAAAAACAATAATAATATGCATGGTGTCACATTTAGGCAACTGTGATTTATCTAGAAGTATTTTGGCACAATGCACCTTTTCAACATCTCTTAAAGACCTGAATTCAGAGTAATTTACCTTTGAAAGAAATACTACACAAAAAGCCAGTACATGCAGTGGAATCAAATCCCAGTGCCATTATCATTGGCTTCTCAGTCAGCCCCCATTGTCAGTCATATTCAGAGAGTCTGTTTCGATCACATGCTCGTTCAGTCCCAGTCCAGCTGGCCTTGGTGAGCTCCCACTAGATCGGGCACACCATCTCAATGGGTGGACGAATCCCTTGCGGTTCTGACTTCTGTGTTCATCTTCTCCCTC
>PVIU01007064.1:0-95070 GCA_004026605.1 Ondatra zibethicus | reverse complement strand
GATCTCTGCATCTGCTTCCATCAGTTGCTGGATGAAGTTTCTATGATGACAATTAAGGTAGCCATCAATCTGATTACAGGACAAGGACAGTTCAGGCACCCTCTCTACTATTGCTTAGGGTCTCACTTTGGGTCATCCTTGTGGATTCCTGGGAATTTCCCTAGTGCCATGTTTCTTGCTAGCCCTATAATGGCTCCCTCAATCAAGATATCTCTTTCCTTGCTCTCCCTCTCTATCTGTTCCCCATCTCAACCATCTTGTTCCCTCATCTTTCCCTCCCCACTTCCCTTCTCTCCCCACCTCCATGCTCCCAATTTTCTCTGAGGATCTTGTCTATCCCCTTCCCAGGGGGATCATCTATGTTTCTCTTAGGGTTCTCCTTGTTACCCAGCTTCTCTGGGATCATGGATTATATAGCCTGGTTATCCTTTGCTTTTTGACTAATATCCACTTAGGAGTACATGCTATGTTTGTCTTTCTGTGTTTGGGTTCCTTCACCCAGGATGACTTTTTCTAGTTCTATCCATTTGATTTTTGAGAAAGAAGCTAAAACTGTACAATTTGGGGAAAAGCATCTTCAACAAATGGTACTAGCATAACTGGATGTCAACATGTAGAAAAATGCAAATAGATCTATATGTATCCCCATGCATAAAACTTGTCTTAATGGATCAAAGACTTCAATATAAATCCAGCCACACTGAACCTCAGAGAAGAGAAAGTGGGAAGTAGCCTTGAACACATGGGAATAGGAGATCACTCCCTAAATATAATACCAGTAGCACAGACACTGAGAGCAACAATAAATAAATGGGACTTTCTGATACTAAGAAGCTTCTATAAGGCAAAGGACACAGTCAATAACACAAAACGGCAGCCTACTAAATGGGAAAAGATCTTTGCCAACACCACATCAGACAGAGGACTGATCTCCAAAATATATAAAGAACTCAAGAAACTAGACATCAAAATACCAAATGATCCATTTAACAAATGGGGTACAGATCTAAACAGAGAATTCTCAACAGAAGAATCTCAAATGGCTGAAAGACAGTTAAGAAACTTCTTCACATCCTTAGCCATCAGAGAAATGCAAATCAAAAAGACTCTGAGATATCATCTTACACCAGTCAGAATGTAACTTTATAATAGAACTGATGTCAGGGATGGTGATGCTTCCGGAAGTTGCTTTATTGCACAGGATTGTTTTGGCTATTCTGTTTTGTTTTGTTTTTTTCATATGAAGTTGAGTATTGTTCTTTTGAGGTCTGTGAAGAATTGTGCTGGGATTTTGGTGGAGATTGTATTGAATCTGTAGATTGCTTTTGGTAGGCTGCCATTTTTATTATGTTGATCCTACCTATCCAAGAGCATGGGCGATCTTTCCATTTTCTGATATCCTCTTCAATTTCTTTCTTCAAAAACTTAAAGTTCTTGTCGAACAGGTCTTTCACTTCTTTGGTTAGTGTTACACCAAGATATTTTATGTTATTTGTGGCTATTGTAAATGGTGATGTTTCTCTGTTTTTTTTTCTCAGCCCATTTATCATTTGTATATAGGAGGGATACTGATTTTTTTTGTTAATCTTGTATCCAGTCACATTACTGAAGGTGTAATCAGCTACAGGAGTTCCCTGGTAGAAATTTCGGGATCACTTATGTATACTATCATATCATCTGCAAATGGTGAGAGTTTGACTTCTGATTTGTATCCCTTGATCTTCTTTTGTTGACTTATTGCTCTAGCTAGAACTTTGAGTACTATGTTGAGTAGATATGGAGAGAGTGGACAGCCTTGTCTTGCTCCTGACTTTAGTAGAATCATGTAGTAAGAGGCGCCTGGTTCCCGGCGCAGGGCCCCTTGTTCTGTCCCGCCCGGCTCCCAGTGCGTACCCGAAATAATTACAGGGAAACTGTATTCATTGAAATACTGCCTGGCCCATTAGCTCTAGCCTCTTATTGGCTAACTCTCACATATTTGTTTAACCCATTTCTAATAATCTGTGTGTCACCACAAGTTGTGGCTTACCGGGAAAGATTCAGCGTGTGTGACCTGGGAGCTTCATGGCGGTGGCTCTCTCTAACTCTGTCCCCTTCCCAGTATCCTGTTCTCTTTCCCTGTCTATCTAAGTCCTGCCCTATCAAAAGGCCAAGGCAGTTTCTTTATTAACCAATAAAAGCAACCCAAATACAGAAGGACCCTCCTACACCAGAATCACTTTGAGTTTCTCCCCATTTAATTTGACGTTGGCTGGCGTCTTGCTGTATATTGCTTTTATTATGTTTAGATACGTTCCTTGTATCCCTGATCGCTCCAAGACCTTTTATCATGAAGGGTTGGATTTTGTCAAATGCTTTTTCAGCATCTAATGAGATGATCATGTGTTGTTTTTTCTTTCAGTTTATTTATATGGTGGATTACAATGATAGATTTTTCGTATGTTGAACCATCCCTGCATCTTTGGGATGAAGCCAACTTGATTACGGTGGATGATTTTTTTGATATGTTCTTGAATTCGGTTTGCCAGTATTTTATTGAATATTTTTGCATCAATGTTCATGAGAGATATAGGTTTGTAATTCTCTTTCTTAGCTGAGCCTTTGGTTTGGGTATCAGGGTAACTGTAACCTCATAAAAAGAGTTTGGCAATGTAATGTTCCTATTGTGTGGAACAATTTGAGGAATATAGGAATTAACTCTTCTTTGAAGTTCTGGTAGAATTCTGTGGTGAAACCATTGGGCCCTGGGCTATTTTGGTTGGGAGGCTTTTGATGACTATTTCTATTTCCTTGAAGGTTATAAGTCTATTTAAATTGTTCATCTGATCTTGATTTAATTTTGATATGTGGTACCTATCCAGAAAATTGTCCATTTCTTTTACATTTCCCAATTTCTTGGAGTACAGGTTGTTGAAGTATGATCAAATGATTCTCTGGATTTCCTCAATGTCTGTTGTTATGTCTCCCTTTGCATTTCTGATTTTGTTAATTTGGATATTCTCTCTGCCTTTTGATTAGTTTGGATAAAAGTTTGTCTATCTTGTTGATTTTCTCAAAGAACCAGCTTTTTATTTCATTTATTCTTTGTATTGTTTTCTTTGTTTCTATTATATTGATTTCAGTCCTCAATTTGATTATTGACTGTCATCTACTCCTCCTGGGTGAGTCTGATTCCTTTTGTTCTAGAGCTTTCAGGTGTGCTGTTAAGTTGCTAGTGTGAGATTTCTCCACTTTGTTTATGTAGGCACTTAGTTCTATGAACTTTCCTCTTAGCAGTGCTTTCATAGTGTCCCATAGGTTTGGGTATATTGTGAATTCATTTTTGTTCAATTCTAGGAAGTCTTTAATTTCTTCCTTGGTCTAGGGGTGACTTGGTTTAACATAGTTCAATTTCCATGAGTTGGTAGGCTTCCTGCAATTAGTGTTGTTGTTGAATTCTAACTTTAAGTCATGGTGATCCAATAAGATACAGATGGGTTTTTCCAAATTTTTTGTGTCTGTTGAGGTTTGCTTTGTTACCGAGTATGTGGTCAATTTTAGAGAAAAGTTCCATGAGGTACTGAGAAGTTATATTCTTTGGTGTTTGGGTGAATATTCTATATATGTCTGTTAAGTCCACTTAAGTCATGATATCTGCTAGTTCTCTTATTTCTCTGTTAAGTTTCTGGCTGGCTGACCTGTCCACTGGGGAGAGCAGGGTGTTGAAATCTCCAACTACTAGTGTGTGGGGTTTGGTGTGTGACTTAAGCTTTAGTAATGTTTCTTTTACAAATGTGCATGTTCTTGTATTTGGGGTATAGATGTTCAGGATTAAGACTTCATCTTGATGGATTTTTCCTGGGCGAGTATGAAGTCTTTCTCCATCTCTTTTGATTGATTTTAGTTTGGAGTCTATTTTGTTAGATATTAGAACAGCTACACCCGCTTGTGTCTTAGGCCCATTTGATTAGAAAATCTTTTCCCAACCCTTTACTCTGATGTAATGTTTGTTTTTGAGGTTGAGGGGTGTTTCTTGCATACCTGCTTTTGTATGCATTCTCTTAGTCTGTAACTTTTCATAGGTGAATTGAATCCATTGATATTAAGAGATATTAATGACCAGTGAATTGTTAATTCCTGTTATATTGTGGTGATAGTGTTTGTGTGTTTCCCTTCTTTGGGGTTTGCTAGTGTGAGCTTATCTGTTGCCTTTGTTTTTGTGGGTGCAGCTAAGTTCCTTGGGTTAGAGTTTTCTTTCTAGTACTTTCTATAAGGTTGGGTTTGTTTAAATCTGGTTTTGTCATGGGATAGCTTGTTTCCTTTGTCTCTGGTGATTGAAAGTTTTGCTGGATATAGTAGTCTGGGCTTGTATCCATGGTCTCTTAGTGTCTGCAGCACATCTACCCAGGATCTTCTTGCTTTCACGGTTTCCATTGAGAAACTGGGTATAATTCTGATAGGTCTGCCTTTATATGTTACTTGGCCTTTTTCCTTTGCAGCTCTTAATATTCTTTCTTTATTATGTATGTTTAGTGTTTGGATTATTATATGGTGAGGGAACTTATTTTTTTGATCCTGTCTATGGTATTCTGTAAACTTCATAGGTATACCCTTCTTTAGGTTGTGTGTGTATACACACATACATACATATATGCATGCATACACATGTATGTATATATGTGTGTGTGTGGTGTGTGTGTGTGTGTGTGTGTCAAAGAACCCAGTAGTTGTTTAGTCCATGAAGCTGAATGTCTTAGCTGGTCTTCAGTATATGCCAGATCCTAAAGAAGTAGGCTCTAAAGCCAGTGAAGGAGTGGACTTACCAGCAAAAGTGAGAGCAAGCAGGCAGAGAGAGCAAGCTTCCTTCTTCCATGCCCTTCATGTAGACTACTAGCAGAAGGTGTGGTCCAGAGTAAAGATGGATCTTCCCACCTCAATATCCAGGTAAGAAGTGTATCTTCTCACTTCAGATGATTTAATTAAGAAAAAATCAATTGCAAGTATGCCCAACCATTTGGGTTTTAGTTAATTTCAGATGTAGTCAAGTTGACAACCAAGAATAGCCATCACAAATGGTCGCCATCTGTTACAAAGAGGAGTTTTCTTGATGAGTGGTGAGGACTGCACTTACCTTTGAATAAGAACAAGCACTTAGAATGAAGTTAGGATTACTGTATTGCCTGTTTAAACATTATGATAGCTCATACTTTGATAACTTCTTTGAATTTCATACACCTGAACTTTTTTTTATAAGAGATTTGTATTACACCTTATGCCTTAAACAGCAAACTAAACTTATGCCTTAAACTAGACCTTCACTATAGTATAGCAACAGTTATAAGTTTAACTTATAATTTTTAAAATTCTAAAATCTAACTTTAAATATAATTGTAACCATGATAATCTTTCAGGAGCAAATTATCCACATAGGTTAATAATAATCTTCAAAGATATAGCTAATTTTGTCAATTTAACTTAAATTTTAAATAAATTAAGAAATAATGTATTGGTTCTGCTAAAAGTGGTATAAAATTACATTCCAAGTTACAAGTTTTAAAATATTAACTTAGCAGATTATTAATGTGAATATACATTTAAAGATTAAGTTGTATTCAGATGTATTTAATGTAAAAGTTTAAAGATAACAGAATCATTTAAAAATTGCAGGTTATAATTTATTTTAAACTGTTTTTAACTATATAAGTGAAATGTCAAAATAATTGACTTTTGAATTGAAAGAGCCTTTGCACTAGTGAGACCATTAAAATGATCACTTTGTCATTTTTACTTAAAATTTTCTGTCAGAAGAGAAGTTTGTTCAGTTGACCTGAGCAGAAGTCCCAGCATCACCAGCGTATGGCTCTCGAGAGGGAAGACTGCACCATGGCTGTAAATGTGAGATGCTGTGATGACAAGGGTTTTGTGTCAAGGCCTATGTTCAGGAAGAATTCTTTAATCTGTTTCATAGAAGAAAAACTCCATGGCTTATGCCCATTTTCTCCTAAATCTAGTTACCTGTGCTTGTGATAGAACGGGACCTCCTGGCTTCTGATCTCCCATGATAATTGCGATGAACACTTGTCCACTCTTGGTCCTGGGGTGCATTAGTAATACTATCTAAATTTGGAGTGCATCTATGATCACAAATTTCCATTACTTAGGAAATGAAAGGCAAAAAAAGAAAAATTTCCAAAGAACTTATATAACATTGTTTATATGAGCCTAATCTTTCCAGGCATCCAGCTATTCCTTCTCCTAAGGATGAACAAATAGATGTGAAGACAACGCATCATTCTGGGTGATTGTCAGGCACACGGGTCTTTGTTGCTAACCTCAGCTTCCCCAGTATTATATCATTTGAGTAGAAAACATTTCTGAAATATGAGGACAGACTGAAGGAAGAAAGGCAACTTTTTGTCTGTTTTGTGTCAAAAAATTGAATTTCTTTCGATAGCTTGGGAGGCCTCCTCTGTAAGACTGTCTTCCAGAGTTCAGGTTAGAAGCCACAGCATAGCAACAGGAGCGCAGGATAGCTCTAATCTCAGGGAAAAGGCTCACATGTATGCTGTTCCAAACAAGTCTCTTTATTCTTCTTGCTTCTATTCTAATTCTCCTTTCCAAATTCTAATTACTCCTAACTTCTTCTCTTCTAGCCTAAAACCCCTCTTCCTTTACAGGAGACTTGGAGCAATAAAAAAGAAATGACAAGAGTCATTAACCTCTCATTGGTTAAAAGCACAGTCCTAGGGTAAGTGATAAGTAGCCGAGCCAGTTACCATGGCAACACAATTTTCCAAGGTTACAGGAGCAAGATTGTGACCAGACTGGTGGAGGGCGGCACAGTGCCCAGTGACAAAGTTTGAGACATAGGTCTCTGGTTAGCAGACTTGGCAAGTGAAGAATGGCATGCTTTTCTTAGGGTGCTTTGTGTTGCCTCCATGGTTACATATACGCAACTTGTGCATAGCTGTAAGGTTTCAAACTTATGATTATTTACAAAAGTCATTTAGTCTAGTTTGAACTTGCTCTGAGGTAAAGGTGAACTAATTGTGTGCAGTTGGTCTGAGCAAAAGGAACCAAGCAGGCTTTTAAGTGTCTACAGTCCTCATGGGACAATAAATCTAGGTATAGAACATGTCCTACTATATATTCTACATATCAAAATTATATAGCTAAATAAAAAGTCATCTTCCTGACCATCCACAGATGTATGAGCCCAACAGATGGAATATTTTCATGAGACAAACACACAACAGTGGGAAAGCACTGAAAGCTCTTCTTAGGGAAGAAATGAAGTGGAACATGAGAGAGATTACAGACACAGGCAACCAGTTTTCAGAGCCAGTGGTCCTGTAAGCCTTGCTAGACAGAATTATCTCCATCAGAGTCTGGTAGGCCAATGCCTGAATTATCACTTGCCATATGTTGTATATTTCCACGGTGACCTGAAAATTTCTAATATTGTCATACCTTTAAAGCAGAGATAAATAAGGAAGGCAAATGTCAATAAGTAAAGTTTTGTGCAAACACTTGGCTAATGTGGGTTTGTTTTTCTGTTGAAGTGGCTGTAGTTATGGGTTTCTTTTTGAGGTGTTTTAATCTCAACATAAATTCTTAGAAGTATACTTGACTATTACAATGAAGGCAATTAGAAAACTAATGACAAAATAATGCGAATCATGTTAAGCGGTAGGCGGAAGTTTCTGTCTCCCAATCAGCTTCCAAGTAACCACACTGAGGCTTAATATTAATCATGAATGCTCGGCTAATAGCTCAGGCTTGTTTCTAACTAATTAACCCATATTTCTTTTCTGTGTTTTGCCATGTGGCTTGGTACCTTTTGTCAGTAGGGCATGCCCATCTTGCTCCTCTCTGTCTCTGCTGGCGACTCCAGACTCTGCCCTCCTTCCTCTGAGCATTCTCAGTGTCCCTGTCCTGCCTAACCTTATCCTATCACAGTGACAATCACACGTTGTAAAAGAATATTCCACACTAAGCAGTGAATATTTTAGAAGAAATAGCGAGATCATAGCCCAACTCTCATTACCTTAACACAATTATGTCTCTTACTGATAACAGATAGAAGGTGGGTGGTGGTGGTGCACATCTTTAATCCCAGCACTCAGGAGGCAGAGGTAGGCAGATCTCTGTGAGTTTGAGTCTAGCCTGGTATACAGAGTGAGTTCCAGGACAGCCAGGGCTACACAAAGAAACTCTGTCTCAAAAACGAGACAAAAGAAAAAAGAAAAAGAAGATAGATGATTTATCCTCAAATTGTTTTTGTTCTATCAAATCAATATAAAAATCTGGACAGTTCTCCTGAGAAGACCGGAGCCACACTTGGGTCTACACTGCCCTTTCCCGGAGTGTCTCTTCGTGTTAATCCCCACACTTAAATCTGTACTAAAATCTCTCCCTAATAAACTCCAACTTTTGCTTCACACTGGCTGGAATTCTGTGCATGATAAAGTCTGTGGTTCCAGCTTACTTCTGAAAAGAATCCCTCAGGACGTTGCTGGTGGAAGCTTGAAGCTCTATCTCCAGCCTTGTTCCCTGCTGCTGGTGTCTCTCCTACAAAGCCTGGAGGGGGTAATCTCTGAAGCACTGTGGCCTTAAAAGCATCCTGAGGGGAAGTGGTTGGAAGAAGGAGGCTGGCAGTGGGGTGTAACATAATCCCAGCACATAATATACAAGAGGATCATCAAAAGTTAAAAATAAGTGAATGAATGCAATTAATTTATAAAAGTCGTCTTGAAGAAAAGGTCACTTTACCTGCAGGCTATTAGAAGACTTAAAAGTTTTTTAAACTTGAAAAGAGCTTATCCTGTTTTCTTTATTCAAAGATAAGTCCCATTTTTAAATCATATGTACATACATACAGATACATATATATGTATGAAAACAGGGACAAGGCATTCTCTGTCCTCGAGATTTACATACCAAAATTAAATCTCTGTAGACTGCCTTCATTTTAATGACTGAATAGGAAAATAATTTTAGAAATATCATTTTAAAAGCCTACTATTTTTAATGGTAAACTTAAGCATAACCGCCCACAGTACATTTATTTTTTCATCGATGGTTTGATGTCCCACGTAATAGCACCCTCTTCTAGATTTCCCTGTGAAAGCTGCTGTGATAATACAGGCTCAGACCTTCTCAAAAACTGTTAGATAAATGGGTCTAGACTTCCATCCTGGTAGGCAGGGTCTACATCCCATCTCAGCAGTGAAAATTTTCAGAACATGAATCTTCAGTCTTCATCAACCTTCATAAGAGTAAGAGATCAAAGTCTCAGAGGTAAATGGTGAGATCAGGTTGAAAACCAGGGAAAATTGTTGAGGTGTAAGAAGGAATTGGAGTGGCCTTGCTCCAGAGTATGGCTGAGAGTAAAGATTCCAGAGCAGTTAACACTGGCTGTGAAGGTTTCCTATGAACAGGTTAAGAAATCTTGCATAAAGCAACTTCAAATAATAACATTAAACTCTTAAGGCCAAGAATATATGTCCTCTGGGTGTTACGGTTCTTACTCCTTCTCCACTACGAACCTGGAATCTCATGAACAAGACTCTAAACTTCACATCTGGTAAAAGTCTGTCTTAGCTTTCTTGAGCAACCCTTGTGAATTACAGCATTACCTTATCAGCTGTAATCCTATTTAATGCACCTCAGGAACCATCCTAACCCCTTGTTTACTGAAAAAGAGGGAGGGAAGGTTCCTTAACAACCCTCAGAGCTGTTAATTCAGAGACCACCAAAATCGTACATTTAAGCCCAACTCTTCCTTGAGAAGCGCACACTAATGGCTAGATGTGCACTGTCCTTACCCTGAGCTCCTCTCTTTCAACTAATTCCCATGGTTAAATTTATGTTTCAATCTCCTTCTCATAAACCCCAACTTAATTTCATTTAAAAAGTACCTAATATAAATAAGATTAAAATCTGTGGTCAATGGGATGCTAGGCAGGTATTTAAATAGCTCATCTTAATAATGATTTCATATTAGCTCAGATAAATATCCTGGTTCTACACGAAGAATACATTAGGGATTCTCTCTATGTGTAATGAAACATATTCCATTTTACTCAGATGGATGCCTAAGCTTTAAAAATCTAAACATAATCTAATTTTTTGAAGTTTTCTCACCTTAAAAGCTATGAAGCATTTTGTTACATGAATAAAAAATTTACTGTTTAGTTTTTAAAATTCAATCCTAGACATGGTCCTCGGTAATAGCATGATACCCAGACATCACCATGGCCTTAGACAGCGCTGCGGGCCACTCATAGCATTATAGTCTGAGGCTGCAGAACAGCCCACAGATAAAGTCTATGGACCTGGCACAGGCAGGGTCTGTGTTGATGTCTGTGCTACCATGGAAGGAAGTGAGGATGTGGGTGGTTTGGGTTGCTGCCTGAGGCCATCTTGATGTCTGTAGGCTGTGCGGCCATGTTGAAGTGAGTGGCCAGCACTGACACCTGGGGCCAAGATGGTGTCCACAGCCCAGGCTGCCTCTGAGGGCCTTGTCTGGGCCAGTGGTCCTGCAGCTGGTGCTATGTTCGTGGTCTATGCTGTTACCAGAAAACATGAAGAAGCCCGTGACCCATGCTGTAAAGAACACGGAAGGTACTTTTGCAATGTTATCGATGACGGCAGTTGCACAGTTGAGAGAGGCATGGGAAGCTTTGTGACAACCCCTACCCTTGATCCAACACCCCACCCCCTCCAAAAAGTAACAGCCTAAACAGGAAGCCATCGGAGAGAACTCTTCTATTTCCTTTTTTTTTTAATTTATTTTTTAAAACAATCATTTCTCATTTTACATACCAATCCCAGTTCATGCTCCCTCCCCTCCTGCCCCTCCCTCCACTTTCACCTCCACCCCACCCCATTCACTCCTCAGAGAAGCTAAGGCTTCCTGTGGGGAGTCAACAAAGTCTAGCACAACACTTTGAGGCAGGACCAAGGTCCTCCCCCCTATATCTAGGCTGAGAAAGGTATCCCTCCAAAAACAATGGACTCCAAAGAGTCAGTTCAAGCACTAGGGGTAAATCCTGATCCACTGCCAGTGGCCCCACAAGCCTGTCCCAGCCACACAACTGTCACCCACATCCAGAGGGCCTATGTGGGTCCCCAGTTGTCAGTCAGGAGTCAGTGAGCTCCCTCTAGCTCAGGTCAGCTGTTTCTGTGGGTATCCCCATCATGGTCTTGACCCCTTCGCTCATGGTCTCTCTTCCCTCTTTATAGAAGAGAACTTTTAAAAATTGTGATGCCAGCCAGGCAGTGATGGTGCACGCCTTTAATCCCAGCACTCGGGAGGCAGAGGCAGGTGGATCTCTGTGAGTTCAAGGCCAGCTTGATCTACAAGAACTAGTTCCAGGACAGGCTCCAAAGCTACAGTGAAACCCTGCCTCAAAAACAAAATGTGATAAGAACGCTGAATTTGCTCTCCACAACTGATGGCTTCCGGGCTAGTTCATCAGGGAACAACTCACTTTATTAACAGGTTAGACACTGAGAGTTTGACCATGCTCCAGTAAGTATACAGATAACACAAATTGGACTTGTTTTGTTATTTTGGTTTTTGTGTTTGTTTGTTTGGTTTTGTTTTGGGGGTGTGAGGTCCCAAGGATGGGGGACCAGACATGGAAGGACTAGAAAATGAGCAGGATTGGGGTGCATGATGTGAAATTCCCAAGGAATCAATAAAATTATATTTTAAAAAAGTCAATTCTAATTCAACAACCCATATTGAATCACATATCTTAAAATGACTTTTATTCATATAAATAAATGATTATATGTTAGTAAATAATAATAAGAATGACTGCTTTGCATGCTAAGTAGCATAAAATTCAACTTGAAAATCACTTGTGAAATCTTTGTAATCTAGATTTAAGTTTTCTCCATGATTTATATAAAAATCTTAGGAATGCAGCTTAGATTTTTAAAATATGTTTCTTCCACTATTAAATGGAAATGGTAATACCTACTTTACACGATAAATTTAATAGAATAGTATGTAGAGATAGAACTGGCCGTCTAGAGATGGCGAGCCTATAATAACTGCACTGCCAGTCTCGACACACACTGTGCTGAGCCAACACTTTTTAAATGGCTTCATTGATATAGTCCTTTGTGAGCTATTCAAAACTGTCCACTGAAAAGCCAGCCACAGGAGAGGAGGAAATGGATGGCTCCGTCAGTAAAGTGCTTGGCTCATAAGCAGAAAGACCTGAGTTTGATCCCTAGAGGCCGTGTAAAAGCCCAGGCACATTGGCACATGCTTATAATTCCAGCTGTTGTGTGATGGAATACTGAGGTAGGCAGATTTCTGAAGCTGGCTTGCCAGGCAGTCTAACCTACTTAGTGAAGTTCTAGGCCAATGAAAGACACTATCACAAACAAATAGTAGAGAATGCCTAAAGAATGATACCCAAATTATCCTCTGACCTCCACATGTACATAAACTTGCAGGTATGTGAGCACACAGTCATACACACGCACATGCACATACACAAACACAGATACACACAAAAGAAGCTAATCACAAAAGACCACAAATTAAATCATTTCAATTATATGGATTGTCCTCTGGTTAGGGTCAACAAAGAGTTGAGAAAAATCAAACCCGAGAGAGATGCGTTGCCTCGTGCACACAACGGAGATGATAGCAGCAAAGAAAAGGACAAACCACACCTAACAACATTGTGAAGATGTGTAATTCACATCCTAAGGAAGATAAGAAATAATCTATTATTTCTCTTTTAAATCATCATCCACAGAACTAGGCTCTTCATGCTAACTCAGCATACCCTCGTTGCTATGGAAATCTGGCAAGCACACTGTGACCTGGTGCTAGGAGGTGAAGTTATCAGAGCTAAGTCACGCTGATGGCAGCACCCCATCAGATGTGATATAAAAGGGCTCTTCATGTCTGTGAAATCCTTTACAAAAACTAACAACCCCAAACTAACAATGACCAAAGCATCGCAGAAATTTGAGAAATGTGGTGAAAACCTTCAGCCAACACACCTCAACACTGTCAACATCAAGGGAGACAAGTCTGAGAAATTATTACAGACTGAGGTGCAGAGCTGACTTCACAACCGGAAACCCGTGTTTCTGCCTGGGCGGAGTCTCAAGCGGAAAATGGAGGGTGGTGAAATTCAAAGCAAGACGGGCTTGTTTGCGGGTTCTCGCCCTTCAAGTGTGTTGGGGTTACCAAGATGGGGATGCTACCAAGAGGGGGAGCTGGCTGAGAGGCAGACAAGGAACTTCTACTGCCATCGTAACTTTTCCATAAATCTGAAAGCAACCCAAAATAAAAAGTTAATTTCTAAAATACTTTATTTAGGTGTAAAACTGACACAGGGATCATGAAGCGGAAGAGCAATGGGAAATACGGGTGAAGATTCCAACAGGACCTTTAAAAAAAAACCTAAAAACTAAAAACATAATTTCTTTATTGAATCTTTGGGAATTTCACTTCCCACACCTTAATTTCACTTGCCTCCCAGGCCCTCCATTTTCTCTCCTTAGTGTCCCCTAAAAATTTTTTTAGAAAATCAAACCAAACCAAAACAAACAAAATAAAAGGAAAAAAAAAGAAAAGAAGCCAAAAACCTATTCCCTCCTTTCCAGCACCCTGATGGCACTGGGAGCTGGGGTGTGTCAGGTGTGTCACACAGTCTACCCTTTCGTCCAGTCAGCTTTACTTGTGAATAAATGCTCATTGCAATGAGTCATCAGTCTGGTTCAAAGCCTCTGGTTTCTCCTAAGCCATCACTACTGGATCCTCATGGAAACGCCTGCCAGATATCTCGCAGCTGCTCTGAGCCATAGAGATCCTGCAGGTATCATTTTGCAGGACCAGTCCCTTAACCAGGACTGGGACCCTCCCTCAGGTCCTAGATGGGGTAGATGTTAGGGTGGGCTAAACCCAGACCTGGCTGTGGGCCTGGGTGGTAGTTGAGCCGGTCACTACAGGCCACTGTGACTGCCCCCCTCAGGCTGGGGTGGAGCCAGCTGCCCTAGGTCCACCCTCCTTTACCTATGATGAGGGTGGGTCATGGGGGGAGACAACTCTCTTGCTGCAATGAGGGGCAGGGCTGGCTATCCCAGGGCCAATGATGGGCAGGTCCTGTTCAGCATGGGCCTCTGATTTCACCACATGTTTCTATGGGCCCCTGGAGTGACACAGACCACAGACATCAGCACAGACCCTAGCTGTAACAGAACCATGGACCCCAGACATGGCACTTGGCAGCAGTTTCGGTCTGGATGACATGCTGGCTCTGGGTGGAAGCACGGGCCACTCAAATCAGTATGGCTTTGGTGGCAGCACGGCCTCTGATACCAACAAAGCCACGGTTTGCAGCCCTGACGCTGAGCTTCCGTGTAACCTTTGGTGGCAACATGGGCCTTGGACTTCAACATGGACCCGGGCTGCGGCAGGAGCATGGACCCAGACAAGGTCCTCAGCAGCAGCCAGGTCTGGGTGTCACCACTGCCCCAGCAGGTCACTCAGATCAGCACAACCCTAGCGATAGCCTGACCCTTAGACACTAACATGGCCCCAGATCGTGGGCATCCACGTGGCCTTCAGTGGTAGCAGGAACCTCGGACATCAACACAGACCCTGGCTGTAGTAGCACCGTGGACCCAGACATGGCCTTCGGCAACAGTCAAGATCTGCCAAGATGATCTTTCATTCTGAAAGCTTCCGGTATAAACATCCGGACTCTGAATAAATTACTATAGACGATTTTAAGTCTTTTACCGTATCTTTCTATGCTTGGCTTTTTTGGTTTTTATGTTTCTAAATTTGTTATTCTAAAAAATTTCAGTTCCATCAACCATTTCAAATATGAGACACTAATAATAAAGTGATGGCGTGTCTGACAGAATATCCTGAAGAATACATTGAAGTCTGGTCATACAAACTGAACTTAAGCTATCAGTCAGATAAACTGGCTAGTTTTATGTCAACTTGACGCAAGCTAGAGTCATCTGAGAAGGGGGATACGCAATTGAGAAGATGCCTCCATAGGATCAGGCTGCAGGCAAGCCCGTAGGGCATTTTCTTAATTAGTGATTGATGGGGAGGACCCAGTCTATTATGGGTGGGGCCACCCTGGGCTGATGATGTAAATTTTCTAAGAAAGCAGGCTGAGCAAGCCAGGGGAATCAAACCAGTAAGCTCCCCTTCTCTGTGGTCTCTACATCAGCTCCTGCCTCCAGGTTCCTGTCCTGTTGGACTTCTTGTCCTGACTTCTTTTGATGAATTATGATATGGAAGCGTAAGGCAAATGAATCCTTTCCTTCCAGATTTGACCTTTAAATACAGCAATAGTAACCCCAACTAGAACACACAGTTTGATAGGATTAAACTTGATGCCTATCGACTAGACATAAAAGGGAAAATAGAGGAAAATTTTAAGAGTTTTCTACTCTGCTAATCCATTGCAGTAATATCTCTGATCTTTAAACTACACAGATTCTTTTTTCCAAGACAGGGTTTCTCTGTGTATCTTTGACTGTCCTGGAAATCACTCTGTAGACCAGGCTGGCCTTGAGCTCACAGAGATCCACCTTCCTCTGCCTCCTGAGTGCTGGGATTAAAGGCATGCACCATCACCAGCTGGCTGGCTAGAAAATTTCTTGATAACCACAAAAAAAAACCTCATGTGAAAGACCAAGTAAAATAGACTTCACAAACTAAGCGTGAGAAGAAAGATTGTTTTACTTCATACCTAACTTCATTTTAGATTTAAGAAATAGTAACTCTGACCTAAAGTAGCTTTTCCTCCTATCGTCAGTCATGCTCCCTAGGATCCTACACAAAGGTTTGTTCTAGTCATCGGCAAGTTGTTATGTAATGGCTGTTGAGCATTACACAAAAATGTACTCAATTCTCATTATTCTCCAATGTGTTGGATTTGATTTAACGAGTACCCAGAGTCTTAAGCAGTGTCAAAACAATGCTATCCCAGATCCTGATTTTGGATACAGACCTGGGAGAGCCAAGAGAGTGAAAGGCACTGTGTGTGCTGTGGTGCTGTTGAGCATGATCTTTCGAGGAAGGACTCAGCACTCAACACCGCGTCTCGGCCACCTCTACTCAAACATGGCCCTGCCTTGTTCTCAAGCTCAGTACCCTGCTTGAAAACCACCTTGTCTGTGTCACAGAGACAGAGTGACAATGTGTCTACTGAAACTGAAACTTGGAGCTGAAGCATATTTATGTTTTATTGATGAAATGTGAGCTGTTTTCATCCGCTTTTATCAATTCCTCCTTCCTGAGCACTGAGTAGCATTAAGAAGCAATCTATTGAGACTTTCATTGTCAAAACCAAACCTGATCAGAACATAAACGTGGAACACGAAGTCTGCTTCAACTTTGCTTTTTGAATGACTCTCTTAGGTGATCACAAAATAAGATTACTCAATGGAGGAGAAATTTCAGAAACAAATTGGAGCAATCTCAAGCAAGTCCCCCAAACCACAAATTGAGATGTTTGAACTGGTGTGTGTGTGAGTGTGTGTGTGTGTGTGTGTGTGTGTGTGTGTATAGTTTGTGGAGGGTGTGAACAGCATGTCTAAATTGGATTTAAATGATACTTAGGAGCACCACGAAAGTGCCTTTTCCACCACCACATACACAATTGACGCAAGAGTTAGTCAACAGACTTCCAAAGGATTTTTTATTACATTCTTAATGGAATCATAACTCGAACTTCATAACTTTCAACATCTCAAATCATCTTGACCTTTTCAGTAGAATCTAATCTCAGATGATTCACTTTATGGAAGTCGTGCCAAGACAAAAACACTCCCAGATAAAAAGGTTTTCAAAAAGGAGTAAGCCTTCAAAGGTGACAAAGCAACAGAATCCCTTCTATAAACATACTTTTCAGATGTTGAATTTAAAGAGCAGCTTTAATTATCCTTGAGCTACCTAAGATACACCAATTGTGGGAGCTTTTATGGACAAAAATAAATTACTCAGAACATTTATAGGTCAGAATTAAAATTAGTTGGCATCCTGAAAACACACATTAATCTTCACGATGAAGTGTTGTCAAAGACTATAATAAATCTACCACTTAAATATGATCATATCCCTTGCCATAGAGGAGAGGGTGCCAGTGTGTTCCTCTGCTTCCTAGACAGTAGATAGCAAACTTTCTGCAAATGGATCTCATGCTTATTAACGTGTTAGAAAGTCTGCTTTGTTTCTTGGTTCCACCAATACCTGTTAATAATGCTAAAACTGATTAATTTGGAATTGCTTGTAATAACTTGGTCCTAAAGAATGCATTCACAACATTAGAATTATATCCAACTCTCTGATTAACTCTTAAGCGTCACAAAGGAGCTTCCTTTTTTGCAACGGGACAAGCGATTGAGTTTTCAGCTCTAAAAGCGTTGAAGCTGGCAGCACTGAAACCCTAACTTCCTCCCTAAATTATTATTATAAAGTGTTTCCCAAGT
The DNA here is from genome assembly GCA_004026605.1 of Ondatra zibethicus. Lineage (NCBI taxonomy): Eukaryota > Metazoa > Chordata > Mammalia > Rodentia > Cricetidae > Ondatra > Ondatra zibethicus. The sequence goes on along the minus strand of PVIU01007064.1, from coordinate 77,595 downwards.
TCATTTCAGCCGCGGGTCAGAATTAGAAGGTTCATGCGACGTGGGGTTAAAGGTGAGATAATCACAATAGACGAGCATGCTGGGAACTAAGTGTGGCTGGAAGGGCAACGGGAGGGAGAGCTGGTGAACTCTGTGACCACAGCTCCCTGGAGAAATCAAGCAACCCCATAGCCTCATCTAGGATAATTGCAGCACCGATTGCTCTGCCCAGAAGAGTTGATTCCCACACTCCAAGGGTGTGCCCTCTTGGAACAAGCACATGTAATGTAAGCAAGGGCAGAAGTAGCGGCAGGAATCCCTTATACAAAACTTTCTATGGTAGGAAGGAAGACAAGAAAAGATGGAAGTGTTCCTCAGTCTCAAAGTTTACAAACACACAGAGTAGGGACAACCAGATTGTCAGTGCTGCTCCAGATAGCAAGAGTTAAACATCTCAAAGCATTATTTGTAGTAGGTGTTACCTAGAACAATCATTTCCCATGTGAGCCATGTATATAACAATCCTTATACGAGGACAAGTCAACCATAGCTTCCAGGAATAAAACAGAGATAGAAAACTTCTAGGAAAGCTGTGTGAAGGCTTTGAGTTGTTTTGGATGAAAGCCATTAAAAACAAAACTGAGTTTGAAAAACAATTCATGATATTGGTAAAGACTGCAATGTTCGGCTAGTGATATCACTTAACCCAAAACTACAACACAGAAAGCAGCAGAGATAAGAATGTAATAAAAATCCTTTGGAAGTCTGTTGCGCTAACTCTTGTGTCAATTGTGTATGCGGTGGTGGAAAAGGCCACTTTCGTGGTGTGCCTAAGCACCATTTAAATCCAATTAAGACATGGTGTTAGCTTAGCTTTAGGGGGGAAGCTTCCTCGCTACTCTTTCTCTTGATTTCCTTCGTCCTGTCTTTCTCCGGAAACTGTCATCAACCTACTTAGTCAAGCGAGAAACACAAAGAAGCGAACCCAAAGGCTTTCTCCTCGCCATCATCGCTCACACCTGCGCAGTCCTCAGTAAGTAATTAGATCCCAGTTCTCACGCAGGTTCCGCAGGTTCCGCTCTCCTTGCCAGTGCCTTCCCCTATCCGGCCTGGGAGGTGGCAGGAGAGAGCCCACCCGCTCCCCTGCTCTGCTGGGTCCACCTTAGGCAGCGACCACAGCCGTTCACCTACAACACAAATCTGACCCACAGATTCTCTGATTAAACTCACAGGACTGGCCTTACCCAAGCTGACAGGTTAAATTACACCTTCCCTTAATGTGTTATCACAGGATTACGTGATCTAATCCCAGAATGACTCTCCGTGACACATCGTGGTTTTGTGGTATTCACAGGACCCAGCAAAGTCTCCAGAATTAATGATTGTCGCTTAGTATTAAACTAATCAGATAGCAGTTATCACAGGAAAGTTCACATCTCTGACTCGGCACATATATAGATGAAAAGGTTGGTCTCATTTATGCCTCTCTCTACTTTTCTCTCAGTTGTTCTCAGCTAACAGCCACGCAACCCTGCAGCGCTTTCCTCTGCTTCTCTGGGTCATGACAGGCTACACTCCTCTTAAAACGCCCTTGGTACACAGGCTGGAAGCATGCTCCTAACCTTCGTCATTGCTCTGGGCTCCCAAAATCTCCTGTTAAAAACTTTTAGAACTGAACTGAAGAAAACAGGAAGTTATTTCATTTTTTATTTTTAAATTATACATAAATGCAAGCATACAATATACACATAAAATCATAAAAGCGTTACATATTAGTGGAACCCTATTTGATATTGATAACCCAATCCCATTCTCATTGACTGTCATGTCTCATGCCTAGAATAAGAAGGCAATCAAGGATAATAACTATTATTAATAAAAAGTCTAATCTTTCCAATATTATGAAATATTAGATAGTAGGTAAAATTTTATACAGAACATAACCAGTAACTAAATTTCCACTCACCATCATCAGAAACATATTGGCAATCCTTGTCTCTCCATATTCAAAATGTAATCAAAGGCTTATCATTTCTGTGTTAGCCAATACTCTCTAAACACATAGTTAATCATATAATTTTAATATTTTATAGTGTTATGAAACATTGCAATTCCTTTTATCAATTCTTAACAAATAAAACTTGGGGATAAATATTAGGGAATGAACCCGAGAGAGCCACAAAATGACTAAATCACGACCGTGCTCCTTTCTGCCTCCCGGATTGAAAGCCCACACAGCTGCTCAGCTTCTCCTCTTCCTACGCCGTGTGTTTTTCTATATCCCTCTGAGTCAGTCAGGAAACTCTTTGGTTCAGCCTGGCCTTCTCTGAATTGAGAGGACTCCATCAGAGCAATCAAAACAAACAGACTTCCCCCCAAAATAAAATGACAATAGATTACATTACTATGAGTATTAGATATCTACCATACTTTCATGGGTTATACATGTGGATATCATCTTAATTTGACCATCCTTCTAAGACTATTCAGTTCCTTACCATCCATTTTCCTAGACACAAGCAGAAACATGCACAGAATACCTCCACAGTGACTGGATCTTGGAATCATGATAAATTCTCTTAATTTTAAAGCAGGATTAAAATGTTTGAAGTTCCTATACATACACACACAATGTGCACATAAATATATATTTGTATATATGCATATTGCTACTATGAAAAAGCAAGCTGTATATGATGATCACATGCTGGGTTTATGCCATGCAGCAGCTTTGAATGCTTCAGAAAAAAATGGAGAAATAGGAAAGAAAATTGAGTCATTTACTAAAGTTATACAGGGCCCAAAGAAAGCCTTTGTAGATTTCTTTTTTTCTTTTCTTTCTTTCTTTTTTTTTTTTTTTTTTTTGGTTTTTCGAGACAGGGTTTCTCTGTAGCTTTGGAGCCTGTCCTGGAACTAGCTCTTGTAGTTCAGACTGGCCTTGAACTCACAGAGATCCACCTGCCTCTGCCTCCCAAGTGCTGGGATTAAAGGCGTGCGCCACCATCACTCAGCATCTTTGCAGACTTCTTACAAAGACTGACTTCAGTAAATAGAATGGTACCAAATTCAGAAGCTAGATAAATAAATTGAATCTCTGGCTTTTGAGAACGCCAATTCTCTATGCAAAAGGATAATTAGGCTATTAAAGCCAAGGTCAGCACCTTTGGAGGAATGGATCCTAGATGCAAATAATATTGAATTTCATGAGCATGATGATGACAGGAGAGGTGACTTCCAGAGGTGTGAAGAAAAAAAAAGGAAAGGCAGGCAAGTGGGGCTGGAGCCCTATATGTAGCTCCAGCCTGTGCCAGTGGTTTTTTTTTGTGACTTGGTACCCCAAACATTGGGTGCCAAATGTAGCATGAATAATAAAAACCCAGAGACAGATATTGGGGTTCAAGTTCAGAAAAGCAAAATCGGCAAGCCACTAGAAAAATATTACCTCTACCAAGGTTGGGCAACTGCAGACTGAGCCATGAGCCTCTGTCTCCTCCTGTTTTATATTCCCCTCTAGTGCTGGGATTAAAGGTGTGAGACACCACCATCTGGATCTGTTTCTGCATTGATCATGTGTAGCCCAGGGTGGCCTTGAATTTACAGAGATCCACCTGCCTCTGTCTCCCAAATCTTGGGATTAAAGGTGTGTGGATATCACTGCCTGGCCTCTAGTGGCTTAGTTTTACTCTCTAATCTTCAGGCAAGCTTTATTTATTAAAACATAAATAAAATACCACTATAACCTATAAACATTATATTGGTAGAAGTAAGACCTCAAAAAGTACTTTTGTGTATATATAAAAGAAAACATGATCTTTCTAGTAAACTCAAATATAAATTTCTTTTATAAGTAATCACCAGATATATAAGATTATGTTAGTAAGAGAACTTGACCATGTGCTTAACAGATATATTAAAAGTTACAAATGCATTTGACATTTTCTCTAACTACATATAGACAGCGAGGCTAAAGGAATATTGCTCTATTTAACCAACTGAATTTTTGGCCCAATATCTTCAAACTGTCTCTGAGCTTATCTTATATACAGAGTACAAGAAATAGAAGGGATTCAAAGACAATGTTCTCAAAAATTTTATAACATTTCTCCCATAGGATTCTTAAACCTATATTTTTGTTTTTTTCCATATCATGTAACTTACTACATTATATTTTAATAAGTATTTTTGTATCTATCGCCCAGAATCACTGAAAGCTTGTGCTCTGTTGATACCATCTTTGAATTCCCAGAATTTGATTTCAACATTAAATACACTTACACACACACTTTTATCTGTAAAACGTTTTGGTCTTACACGACACGGATTTATTTGATTTTCTGGCACCACACAAGCTCTATGGCAGAAACTACGATTCAAAAGGCAGGAGGTGAGCCCTGCTCCACATGGGTGCTGAGCTTCATGCTTGCACAGGGTATGCGCAAAGAAGGGCAGCTCTGCTAACTCAGCAGTTCAGTAAATAATATGAGATTTTACAGTCACCTGTCTGAAAGCACGCACGTTCTGCTGTGTGAAACCACACTACGTGAAAGGCTCTGCTCTGAGATAAGGCAAAGTCAGGTCTTCTGAATGCTTGCGACAACCCAAAGTATTCAAACTCTAATAAATGTAAACAACACGAAGTGGGGGCAGGGGAAGAACTGTGGGAAACCGTAGGAACGGTGGGTGGGGTGGGGAAGTACTGGTATTTGGGATTCCCAGAAGTTTGCATGGAGAAAGCTGATGTGTGTCATAACTGAGGCAAGACAAACAATTACAAGTGCTTCTTTTCCAGCTCAGAGTTCCTACTCCAGAGCCAAATTTGAAGAAGAAAAAAAAAAAAAACACAGGCAGCAAAATCTTCAGATGAATTAAACTAGAAATGACCTGTAGCCAGGCCTACACCATGCTGTGTGCTTTCTGTAATATTCCAAAGAGAAGGGTTTGAATGCCATTTGGTAGCTGTATATTTAGCTCATAATTAGAGAGAATTTATACATTAAGCTACATCATGTTGGTAACTACCTTGTTCTGCACACTTCAGTTTTGTGAAAATTTCTGACCAACCAAGAAAAGAAAGTGTCATAGTTTATGTTAAGCCTTTAAAAAAATATGTTGTGTGAATTGGCAAGATGGCACAGCTGGTAAAGGTGCTTGCTCCACAACTCTGAGAGCTTGCCTCCATTTCCCAGAACCCACTGAAAGGTGGAAGGCGAGCATTAACTCTAGAACAGTGGCCTCTGACCTACACACACAAACACACACACAGTGCACACGCATGCACACCTGCATACACTCAAACGCAAGTGCAAGAGGGTAAATGGAAGGATTAGACAGAGGAAAGAGAAGGAGCAAATAACATAAGTATAATTTAAAAATAAAAATGATTATTATATTTTTAAAGAATTTTTTAATGTATTGCAATGCCACTTTCTCATGATGTCTGTCTTCATGTGCAAAGCAAAATATGCACATGGCTCATTTGATTCTAAATTTGGGCGTTTCTTTCATTAAATAGCTACAGAATTCTTGAAGCCCAGCATTGACTCTTTAAGCTGAAAGAAATGATCTTGGGGGAAAATTACACTCAATCCTATCAAAGAATATACAACGAACATTCAGATACTGTCTCATGGAGGCCTACCCTCGGTAGAGGGTGTGTGTGTTGTGTGTTCTTCTCCTAAGAAACTTCACAATGGACTGGGCGGTGGTGGCGCACACCTTTAATCCCAGCACTCGGGAGGTAAAGGCAGGTGGATCTCTGTGAGTTCGAGGCCAGCCTGGCCTACAAGAGCTAGTTCCAGGACAGGCTCCAAAGCTACAGAGAAACCCTGTCTCGAAAAAACAACCAAACAAAGAAAGTTCACAATGGTCAACAGTGCTGTACTTTACTCAGGAGATATTTTAAACTGTTGCTCCCCATCTACCTAGTGGCCTATGGAGCATCCCAGAGCACAGCACCACTGACTGTACTCCGGTCTCTGCTCTTTAACGGAACAGTTATCGGGAGGAGACACCTTCGAAGAGGAATTGGAGACTTCTCTCTCTAACTGCAGGTTGTCTTTGCGTGCATCTCCGCATTCCACTGTGTCACTGTCACACTCAGCTGCAACAACCGAGCTGCTGAGAGCAGGCTCACTGACGCAGGCAGGTCACTCCCGCAGTGTTAAAAAACAACAACAACAACAACCAGAACTCCTCAGGCTTTTTGCAGTGTCTTGTTTGCATGCACTTTTATTATGAAAGTATATGGTGATGTCGGTTCAAAATCAGTGGCAGGTAGAAGGCTCTACAAGGAAGGGAAGGAGACCGGCTGGCCCTCAGAGCTCCTGGCGCTCATGCACAACTTGGGAAAAGTTGGACCGAGTGTAATCTTTAGCAGAGCTCTTACTCCCTCTGGTGATCACGAAATGAAATGTAAATACTGCCTGCCAGGTTCAACAGAGCTTCTGAGCCCCCACACCTAGACTATAAACCCGGAATAGAATGCCGCGGATACGAAAATTACGCTTTTCAAAGAATTTGCTGAAAGAGAGATTCACCATGATTTGGTGCTACATTAAATTTCAATTTTTGTTCAACATGCAAATCCTTAAACGTCTGCATTGCTTCATGCATAGGACTAAATTCTCCAATAAAAAGCATGAAAAGTCTTCACACGGATGTTACTGGAGTCACTGACTTACAGCTCATACTGCTACTGAATACAGCGGTCCTGGTAGTTTCTTAGCAACGGACTCTGTTATCAGATCAACTGTCATCTTGTTCCGGAGCTTGGGTTCAAATATCTCATCTAACATAGTAACCCTAACCCAGGAGATACGATGATGGTAATTAACACACAGCAAGAGAAGTTGTCAAATGTCTCATTTAAGTGAAAAGATGGAAGCGCAGTTAAGACTTCTCAGGTGATATTGAAGGCGTTCACATTCTCAGAGACTTTATTACGATACATTTTTACAATTGTTTTGTTGCTGGTTATTATTGTCAATCTCTTACAATGTCCTAATAAAGTAAAAGTTATCATAGGTATATATGAATAAGACAACTTTTTGTGTATATATAGAGTTTGGTACATCTGTGAGTCCAGACAACCAATGAGATATATTAAAATATATCCGTTATAGAAATAGAGAAACAGTTGTTGCTTCCACAGACATTTGTACTTTGATATAACTGAGAAATGGAACAAAATAGGGTGTAGTGGTACTCATCTATAACCCCAGCTTCTGGGGGACAGAAGCAGGAAGACCACAAGTTCAAGGCTAACTTAGCTACAAATGAGTTCAAGACCAGCCAGATAATTTACAAAATTGATCCACAAGCCAAAAGTTAAGAGTCTCACCATGGATGTTCCCTTCTGGGTTCTCAAAGGCAATCCAGTTGAAGCCACCTTATTTTAAATTTTAGGTTAAAATTTAACTTAGATGTACTCTTTTCTACTCCCAACCATCGTACAGAGCCTTGATCTGCCTTTCCAAGAATTTCAGGGTTCTCTTCAGAAGCCCAGGACTAACATACATACTTAAACCTCCCCTATTCAATGTCTTATTTTCCATGTCTATCAAATCATACAGTTATATAATGTGTCCTGTTCATTTTTATGACAGTTTACAGTATACAACCATTGAAATGAATATACACACATATACATATATACATATATACACATACACACCCACACATGTGTACAAACAGCAAAGGTAACCACAGGGTAAATGTTCGCCTCTCATATCTGGTGGTTGCCTTCATAGGGACGTTTTTAGACATAAGAATTTAATCTACAATAATAATCACATCACACAACAAAAGAACCTAAGTATTGAGCAACAGAGTCAGTATGTGCCATATTCGTAACATGCCTTGCACTGCCTCACTTGGCCGTCATGATACCCCTGATATACATATTTAAATTAACTTTGGTTTACAGATGAAAACTTGAAGCCTGATAAGTGATTCACCCAGTGTTATATGTCTCTCCGAGTGGCTTCAGTTTTTACAAATAGGTTTGTTTAGTGCTCAAGGCCAATGCTGCTTACATTTACTAAATAAGGAGATGATTCTGGTCCATGGTTTTTGGATGACCTTTGGATCCCAGATAAAGATAGCTGTTCTCTCTGTCTATGCTTGACAACCTTCCTCGTGAGTTCTGAGTTGTTCTCAGTCCTCCAATATGGAAACGTTCTTAGAGTAAACATACAAATATGAGGTCACTGGACCAATTTTCACTTCAGTCCCAGAATTATCATTATTATTATTTATAGCCCTTTATTGGGTGTTTTATTGCATGATGAAATTCCATAGAGTTCTAACTGGACCCTATCATCTATCATTAGAAGCATCTGAATACTCACTTTAATTATTCTCCAAGTATTTATTGAAAGCTATGAGCCAATTCTGTGTTAGGCATTGGAGCTATTGAGAACCAGTCTTCAGAGTTTCCAACTGTGGAGTCCTGACAGCAGAATGGAGATGATGGAATGGGCTAAGTAACATCGCATTATGAAACAAGGAAGAAGGAAGCACAGCAGGGGTCCCACTCGTTCCAGGCAGAACTGGGGGCTTATCCCAGTAAATGTGATTCCAATGAAAGAAGTTCCATGCAAAGAAAACCGTACAGGGAATTGGACAAACTCAAGATAGGTTAGCCACAGTACTTTGTAGGATATTTGATATGAGAAATAGAAGGAAGGTGGACAGGTTGGAAAAGGCCTTTAAGTTGAGGACCTGAAACTTTGTCATGAGGGAATATGACACGGTGACTATAAGAAGATGGACTGTCTTGTGAATGTCACCAATAGCTCCATAGAAATGGAGAAAGAGGCCACACTGTAGGTAAGATACTTACAGGACTGCTTCAGTATCTACTGTAGAAGCAGTTAGCTGGCTAAAGGACACAAGTGCAGTGATACTTGGAAAATAGGAGAACTGTTAAAATGGATAAGTGATTTATAGATGTCCTATGTGTATACACATACATAAGATAAGGCTGAAGTGAAGAGCAAGTCAAAGGTCAAGTGGATAAAATATCATCCATAAGATACAAAATAATAAAGAAGAGGGTCTAAGTAAATGAATGAACATAAGTACATTTGATATTTTTGGAGAAATGGTGTTAGTCCTAAAAAAATTTATATATTTTGTAGTTTGAATAAAAAGAAGACTGTTTTCAACAGCCTTGTGGAGAATGGGAGACCATGAGAGACCGGAATGAGTATTGCAAAGCCAATGCGGCATTCCTAAGAATTGGAGTGAAATTAAGAGTGAAGAAAGGCCCTTTCCTACTTGGAATTGGCAGAATGGCTTACTCAGATAAGGGTAGGGAGAATAAGGAGGGCCTTTCTGCCATTAGGGAGGTGGTGACCCAAGAATATACCATCACCATCTACAAATGCATCTGCAGAGTGGGCTTCAAGAAGTGTGCCCCTCAGCACTCAAAGGCATCCAGAAGTTTGCCATGGAAAAGATGGGAACTCCGGATGTGCACATTGTTGCCAGGTTCAATAAAGCCATCTGATCCAAAGGAATAAGAAATGTTCCACATGGTATCCAGGTATGTTTGTTTGTTCAGAAAACAGAAAGAAAATGAGGATTCACCAAACAAGCTCTACACTTTGCTAAACCTGTGTCTCTGTCACCATTTTTTTAAAAAAAAATTCAAATAAAGTTACAGAACCAACAACAACAAAAAGGAATGATGAATAAATAATGGATGAGTGCCTATCAAACACGCTGGAAGAAGGGAAGGAAGGATGTAAGAGCCAGTGGACAGGAAAGAGCTATAAATGCTATCTTCTGGGCATGAAAAATGAGTATATAGTAGCTACACTGGCCTGGACCGGGCCTGCCAGCAATTAATCACCGTTCCTGTATCAAGGATGTGTTCACCATTTCCTACGTAATTGTTGGCTACTGATGGATCTGGGGCTGGAAGTAGAGGGCAGTCGTGGTCTTCAGTTGTGTACCCACTGATGAGTCCACCAGGCCCAGACGGATAGTTCCAAACCTGCTGTCACAAATATCCCTGGTGAAAGTCAGTGGGTCACAAATGACACAAACATGGAAAGAGACTTAGAGAGAGGAGGGCAGGTTGACAATGGTGGGAGGAAATAAGAGAATGGAGTAAAAAAAATCAGAATGAATTTATGAAATTATCAAAGAATCAAATTTGATAAAATTTATTTTTAAAATATAAGAATGGAGAAACAACCCCTGACCTTTCACGTAATTTCTGTCAATGCTCAGCTGTCTACTTTCTAAGGCACAGAGAAGAATAATGACTTGACCTAGGAACAATAACTTGACCTAGCATTAAAACTGTTGTCTTAGTTGGGTTTTCTATTGCTGTGATAAAATACTGTGACCAAAGTGACTTGGTGAGGAAAGGGATTATTTCAATTTAGAGTTTCACATCAAAGTTGGCTGCTGAGAGAAGTCAGGTAAGAATTCAAAATGGGCAGCAACCTGGAGGCAGAAACTGATACAAAAGCCCTGAAGGAAGGCTGGCTATTGTCTGGTGAGTCAAGGCTTGCTCGATTTGCTTTCTTCTCTCATCTTTTACACCCCTTTCCTCCTCTCCTTCAAGTTATCCCCTTCCACACTTATTCTCCAGAAACATTCTTTTTCTATTTCACTTCAGAAAAGAGAAGGCCTCCCAGGGATGTCGACCAAACATGGCATAACAAGTTACATTAAGACAAGGCACAAACGCTCGCTCGTATCAAGGCTGGATGAGGCGACCCAGGAGGAAGAAAAGGGATCCAAGTGCTGGCAAAGGAGTCAGAGACAGTGCCCACTCCTACTGTTAGGAGTCCACTAAAACACCAAGCCACACAACCATAACATATATGCAGATGACCTAACTCAGACCCATACAGGCTTCCTGATTGTCACTTTGGTCTCTGTGAGCCCTTATGAACCCTGTCATACTGCTTTGTTACACACCGAAGACCTCATGCCAACAGTGGCGTCACTCACAATGAGCTGGGTCCACCCATAGCAATCACTAATTAGGGAAACGCACTGTAGGCCAATCTGGTGGGTGCATTTTCTCAACTGAGACTTCCTCTTTCAAATTACTTTAGCTTGTGTCAAGCTAACATAAAACTAGCCAGCACAGCTGTGTTGGTGAATAAAACAAAATCCAGTGGAGCAAAGATGCACACACACACACAGAAGCACATATACATACACGCACACACACCACACATACACACACTGCACACACACACCACACACATGCACACACACTGCACACACATACACTCATGCACATGTGCACACCATGCATGCAAACACACACACAGAAGCACATATACATACACGCACACACACCACACATACATACACATGCACATACACACACTGCACACACACATACACACATGCACACACACTGCACACACATACACTCATGCACATGTGCACACCATGCACGCAAACACACACACACATGCATACCACACACACAAACACACAAAAATATTCTTTTTGTTTATTTGACTTTAACTTTTAAAAGGAGAAGTGGTGAACGACTGAAGGAAGGAGGCTGAAGGAAGGAGCTGACATGTAACAGGAACGAGCCACTAAAGATGTAGAACTCCAAGGGCTGAGGGACAAAACAAGACAGTTTGTGCACAGGGAAATGGCAGCTACCCACAGTAAGGGCAGAAAGTGTGAGTTAGTTCCCTAATTGGAAATCATCTTAAAGGTATAAACCAAGGGCTGGGTCTCACTTTACACATTGCACAACAAAGCTCCTGAACAAACCCAAAAGGTGCTATTCTGTATGTAATTATTTTTTAAAAGCATCTGTATTTCAGAACCAGTGAGATAGCTCAGAGGGTAACAGTGCTTGCTTCCAGGTCTGACAACCTAATTCTGTCTCCAGGTACCACATGGTAAAAGGAGAAAACGGACTCCAGCAAGTTGTCATGATCTCCGCACACATATTATATAGAATGTGCATACAAACACATACACAAATAAATATTCTTAAAATTAAAAATTATGCAGAGAGTGATAGATCTTAGAACACTCGGCTCTAAGTGGGATGTATCCATCAAATCGCTCCCCTCAGAGCTCAGGGAACTCAGCATAAGAGAAGGAAGAAAGAGTATGAGAGCCAGAGGGCATGGAGGACACCAGGAGAACAAGACCCTCTAGATTAACATGAGCAATGCTCACATGAACTCCCAGAGACAGAGGTGCCATGCAGGGGATTGGCACGGTTCTGCACTGGTCCTCTGTGCTTGTATTGTGGCTTCCAGTTTAGTGTTGGTATGGGAGTCCTGGTGTACATGTGAATGAATCCCTAATTCTGCGCCTTCTCCTAGTTTGTCTTGCAAAACTTTGATGTGATAGTCTTTGTTTTGCCTTATTATATTTTATTTTGTTATATTTTTGGAAACAAACAAACATTTTAAGATAGTTCACTGCTATGGCACACACCCAGGACTTGGTTAAACTTGCATCACAACCTCCTTCCTCCTTGTTTAGGTGGAAAGATGGAGTCAGGGAAACAGACACCAGGGCCAAGAGCAGAATGGGACTGGAAGGGTGTCTTTGTTAGGTCTCCCAGGTCGCCCAGCGTGGATCTGTGCTCGTGTAATCAGTAGTGTGACTAGCAAACCCAAGGCAGTCACTATTATTTCCTCCTGTCTTCAGCTTCCCTGTCTCTACTCACACAAACAGAGCTGGATATAGAAATCGAGATCTCAGGACTTTCTAAGTTACAACATGTATAAATTCTTTTCAAAGTTAAAAAAAGAAAGAAGTCATCCGAGACAAAATTACCAGGCAAATTTTTAAAGTGAAAGTAGACAAGGAGCTGAGCAGAAACACACGCCTTCCAAGGAATAAAAGCCCTATCCACTCCACTGTGTCCAAACAAAGTGAAGAAGGGATGAGTGGACAAGGGGGAGCTCGCAGGAGCAGCACTGGCACATGGCTGGTGAGATGAAGATCTCGTAAAGTAAAACTCTCACAACTCAGCCCAGGGTAGACCTAAGCTCATCTACAATTAGTTCTGTGGCTTCAAACTGGTATTTAATATTCAAATTTATGAAATATATACAGAAATGTCTATGAGAGATGTTGTGAGTAATAAATGCCCCACATGCCACATGAGCTGGCATAAAGCAGATCCTCAGCTGCTGTAGGAAGTCTTACAGCCAGTGGTTACCCACCCACTGGGGTGTGGCCTCTTACATTCTGTAAGCCTATGTAGAGCATGCATCTGCCCTCTTTCCAGTTCCTGGGTTTGGTTTTTGTTCTCCATTCAAGCAGAGAATTCTTATTTGTGAGTTTACCCCTAAATAAATTACCATATATTTCTCAATTCTGAGCCAGCGTGGGATTTCTTTTAAGCGTCCTTCCACATTTAGCACCCATGGGGATTCAGACTCCACACCTACCAGGTGGACGGCCTAATGGCCTAGCCGGTCCACAGCCCAGACAGTCTCCCAACCCTGCCTGCTCGGCTTGCTTTTACCTAAGAAGATTTTTGGAGAACCCCTGCCACAGCCCATTTTACTGCGTATGGCAATTTGGAAATTTCCCAAGCACACACGACTGCTGCATTCCCTGGTGCAGTCCCTTCAAAGTTCCTTGCTGCGTGGCACCTTGTGCAGCTTCTGGTTTCTGCTCCCTGCCTGTGAGTTCTGGTTTTCTTGCTCCTTGTATGGAATTGATTTAATTGCTTTTAATTTGTCAAGCAAAACATATTTCTCAGTATTTAACCAGTACCAAGGCAGAAAACTAAAGCAACTCAGAAACTAAAGTGGCCCAGGACCATTCCTGTTGACACCGGTTACATTGCTTCTAGTCACAACTCTGCAACCACAACCAAAAGGCTGGTCTCTTATAGCTATTCATTTGAAAGATTGTTTCTTCACTATACCTTTACAAGAAAAGGATAGAGAAAATTTTGCCTTCACAGTGCTTAATTATAATAATTCTCGGCCTACTGGGATATATCAATGAACTATCCTCCCAAAAGGAATGCTCAATAGCCCCACATTGTGCCAATACTTTGTAAGTCAGCCATTGGAAATAATATGTAAGCAATTTCATAAGTCTATAGTTTGCCATTACATGGATGCCATTTTGCTATCTGATTCAAACATGGATACTTTAGAAAGAATGTTTGAAGAAGTAAAGAAAGATTTTCCAAAATGAGAATTACAAATTGCTCCTGAAAAAAATACAGAGAGGAGATTCTGTCAATTACCTAGGTTATAAAATAGGTTTGCAGAAAATTAGGACACAAAAGGCAAAAATTAGGAGAGACCGGTTGAGGACTCTTAATGACTTTCAAAGATTGTTAGGAGACATTTCCAGTCTATAATTGGCTGTTGGGCTAACACCTGATATAATAATTCATTTAAACAAAACAAGACATTTTTGTCTTAGATAAAGACAAAAGTCTTAGATAAAGACTTGAATAGTCCCAGAGAATTAACAGCTAAAGCAGAAAAGAAATTGACAATTGTTGAGGAAAAATTACAGGAGGCACATGTGGATAGGGTGAATTCAAATCTTAATTGTATTCTAGTCATATTGCCTTCCAGAATTTCTCCTACAGGAATTTTAATGCAGAGGGATGATATTATATTAGAATGGATCTTTTTACCACATAAACCAAGTGAAAAATTTAAAACTTATGTGGAAAAAGTCTCTGAATTAATTATAAAAGGTAAATTGAGACTTCATCAATTAGCAGGTATAGACCCAGCAGAGATTATAGTGCCTTTCACTACTGATGAAATAAAAAAAAGTTATGGGAAGACAATGAACCATGGCAAAGAGCTTGTGTTAATTTTTTTGGGAGAAATTAATAGCAATTATCTCAAAAGTGATAGACTTTACCTTATAAAGAGAACTTATTGGATTCTTCCCAGGATTATACATGATGCTCCAATAATTGGAGCCTGTACCTTTTATACTGATGCAAACAAATCAGGGAAGGCCGGATACAAATCAGAAGAATTAAGTAAGGTGGAACAAAGCCCTTATAATTCTGTCCAGAAGGCAGAATTATATGCTATTCTCATGGTGCTAAGGGATTTTAAAGAACCTCTTAATATAGTTACTGATTCAAAATATGCAGAAAGAGTGATCTTGCATATTGAAACCACTGAATTTATACCAGATGATACAGAATTGACTTCATTGTTTATCCAGGTACAAGACATAGTCAGGAATAGGCTTTGGCCTATGTACATAACACACATCTGATCCCATATGGGTCTGCCAGGTCCTCTAGCACAAGGTAATGCAGAAATTGATCAATTATTGATTGGAAGTATGTTTCAGGGCTCAGAATTTCATAAAAAATACATCATGTCAATAGCAAAGGTTTAAAGAAAGAGTTTTCTATTACATGGCAACAAGCTAAGGAGATTATAAAGAGATGCCCTACTTGCTCTTTCTATAATCAAACATTACTATTTGCAGGGACTAACCCAAAGGGTACTCAAAGGAATGAAATCTGGAAAATGGATGTGTTCCACTTTTCAGAATTTGGAAAATTAAAATATGTACACCACACCTTTGACACTTATTCAGGTTTTCAGTGGGCAACTGCTTTAAGCTCAGTAAAGGCTGATTCAGTAATCACACATTTAATAGAAATTATGACCATCATGGGTATACCTGCACAAATAAACAGATAATGGTCCAGCATATGTCTCTAGGAAAATAAAACAGTTTTTTGCTTACTTTAATATTAAGCATATTACAGGTATACCACATAATCCTACAGGTCAAGCAGTTTTAGAAAGATCAAATCAAACTATAAAAGATATGTTAAACAAACAGAAAGGGGTAGAAAATGCCCCCAGAAATAGATTACATAATGCTTTATTAACCTTGAATTTTCTTAATGCTAATGAGAAAGGGACAACAGCAGCAGAGAGACATTAGATAATAGAAAAGTCTTCTGAATTAAATCAACCAGTTTATTTCAAGGATGTGTTGACCTCACAGTGGAAGCCAGGAGATATATTATGTTGGGGAAGGGTTTTTGCTCTTGTTTCCACAGGAGAAGAAAAATTATGGATACCATCAAAATTAATAAAGATTCGGTTTGAAAAGGAAAAATCTCTTGAAGAAGAGGAATGACAGCCCCTCCACAATGGTGACAACCATACAGCTGGTAAGGAAACCTCATAAGGGTTGGGGCAGGGTTCTGTTCTTGTTTTTGCAGGAAAATACTCACCTTCAAAAATTCAAGAGACCCTGGATGTTTGGATGCTGACAGAAGGAAAAATAATTACCCAATAAGGATCATCAAGAAAAATGAATATGACTCGTAAGTACAGGTGTTAAAATATATACATATACGTTTACATGTATATGAATATATAGAGCTGGCTTTGGAGTTGGACACTGGCTCTGTCCCTCTCTAAATATAAGCATGTTGTTAAAATAAAAATTCAGAATTTCTGTCTCATGTCAGGAGCCATGATATGGGACAGAAAGAACTTTTCTTCATATCTAGTTTTGTCTCTATCATACCTTTCATTGAATATATATGTCTGTATATGTCTATATAAGTAATGTTTAAGTTTTCCACAATGAACAATGAATTTTCCTGCAGTAATCCCCACAACAACAACTCCACCTGGTTGATATGATGTCGTGATGCTGATAGCGTTACTATAAGACCTGTTTTGGGTACCAGCTGCTCAAGTTGGTTCCAACTTGATTAACTGAAATGATGCACTTTTTTTTTTCAACGTTCTGGCCAGACCTCCAAATAGGAATCTCAGAAAAAAAAAAAAACCCTATCCAATACTCAGAGGCTATTTGCAATTATACCAGACAGTAATCTTGGAACTTAACCATCATTTTACTTTCACAGGATCCCATAGAAAGAACATCACCCCCATGACAGCTGGAAGTAATTCTAGAAGACAATGTCCCCTCTTCCAACAAAGCTTGTCCTCAGGGCTAGGGACATCATTTAAGGGTTGACTATAATTGGTATAGGGTTGGCGGTTGGAGGAAATTTTATAGGCTCAGGGATCTCTTTAAAAATGGGGGGGAATTGGATGGGATAATAGATTAGTATGAGCTTACTCACACTAATAATAATAGTGAGTAATAGAGTGAATAATTGTGAGTGATAATTCATAGGCAATTACATTGGTATAGATTCTTGTATATTGATACAAAGTTAAATTACATTGAATATTGTATGCATGCTTGCTTCTACCTCTGCTTAAAATATTTTTATATATTGATATTTATCATATTGCTACATTTCTACCTCTGATCAAAATACTTATACATTGTTTGCAGTTTGAGGTCATTGTCCTCACTTGTTGCACATTTGTTTATTGCATAATATTCTAATATGAAGTCTTAGTCTTTAAGTTATATAGACATTAAGAATTATAGATCAATAGTCATCTATGTTTGTCATACTTAAAGTAAGACTAATCAGGTTCTTTAGATACATAGAGATTTATTCTGCATAGATAGGTAATCTTCAACCACTTCAAAGAGCTGTAGAACATGACATTTAAATAACTTAGGGTTCTGTTGAAGTGAGACATGATTGCTCCTGGCAGCAACGATCTATTCCCTAGAGAATGTTGAGCACTGAAGACACTCTACTTGGAGCTTGTTTTCTTCTTGGCAAAACTGGCCTTTGGGCAAAGAAATGCCCATGCCTCAACCACTGACAAGATACATAGTATCCAGAAATGGATAAGCAGGACTGTCAAATTTTGCCAAGACAGGGTAAGACAGTTTTGAAAAACTTCCTGCCTCTGAAAATGGTCTGTCAGTTATTCTAGGCCTTAGCTAAAGTTGGTTGCTTCAATGTTGCTAATGAGACTTTGGGTGATTGTCCAGGTAGCCAATTGTCTCTGTCATTTGTTGCACATTTTGGAAGTTGCTTGATTGCACTTCCTGCTTACTTGATTGCACTTCCCTTCTCAGATCTTCAGTTGTGTTGAAGACTAGATAGTTGTAGTTACTTTTCTCTTACAGCTTGGTCAAGTTATTTATATAAGACTTAAACAAGTTAGGATAGGATAATTATTGAATATATTTGTTCTTATTGTATATAATTTTGTACTAGGCTTAGAACTTTCTTATTTAAACAAAAGGGGGAGGTACTATAGGGAGTCTTACAGCCAATGGTTACCTGCCCACTACGGCATGACCTCTAAGCCAATGCAGAGCATGCATCCACTCTCTTTCCAGTTGCTGGATTCAGTTTCTGTTCTCCGTTCAAGTAGAGGATTCTAATTTGTGAGTTTACCACAATATTAGATTACCACAAATAACCATCTATTTCTCAATTCTGAGCTAGTGTGGGATTTCTTTTAAGCATCCTTCCACATACATGCTTAGCATGCTAGAGGCCTTGGTTTGATCTCCAACACTGCATGGAAAAGCATGGTGCAGAATCAACTAACCTGGGCTCCTAAGAGCCCACAGATACAGAACCAGAAAGCCTGCATGGGGGCTGATGTCAGCCCTCAGAATATGTGTTACGGTTGTGTTGCGTGTTCTTGTGGGACTCCTAACAGTGGAAGCAGGGGTTGCCTCTGACTCTTTACCTGCTCTGGGGACCCTTTCCCTCATAGTGGATTTCCTTGTCAAGCCTTTATATGATGGGGCATTCCTAGTCTTACTGCAACTTAATATGCCATGTTCAGTTGATAACCATGGGAGGCATGCTATTTTCTGGAGAGAAATGGAGGAGGAGTGTATGGGGGAGGATAGAGAGGAGGTGTGGGGAAGACTGGGAGGAGAGGAGGGAAGGGAAACTGTGGTTGGGATGAAAATCATCATCATCATCATCATCATTAAGGAAATGAACAAACCAAAAGCAAGTGTGGTGGCATATGCTTTCAATCTCCACATGTAGTTGGCAGGAATATCAGCAGCTCAAGGAAATTCATGGATACATATGATCTTTGAGATCAGTCCAAGTTTTAGCCTGTCATAAAAAAGACTGTGTCAATATATACTCTTAAAGGATTGTGAATTTATCTCAATTTGTGGTACAGTGCTTGCCTAGCAGGGAAAATGCCTTAGATTTGGTTCTTTATACATAAACGAAAGAGAAAGAGAGGGAGGGAGGGAGGGAGGGAGAGAGAGAGAGAGAGAGAGAGAGAGAGAGAGAGAGAGAGGGAATACGCACTAAAAAAAGAACATGATGTATCATTTACTCTATAGAGCTGAGGAAATACAAGCAAATGCATTTAAAAAATTGGAATGAATTAAAACTATTTGTGTAGTTAGGCCTGCATTTTTATTTGGAGTCTGTCACATATATGCTATTATTACTTGTTATTTGGTAGTTGGCTCAAAGTTACTCCAAATCAAGGTCCTTGTGATTTTGCAGTCACTCAGCAGGAAATCATGTGCTTAAAGAATTGTTCTCATTGCCATTAATGTAGGGATGTGTCCTCTGGAGTATAACTGGCTCTACACAATTAGTGGAAAAAGATAAGACAAGAAATGTTTTTGTTAATAAAACATTTCAATACTAATAATTTAGATCAAAAATAACTCGAGCTATTTCTGCTTTATGCCAAGATTATTACAAAGAGATTGCAAGTTTTTTTTATTCAAGAAGGGTCCATATTCAGCTATTACCCCAAAGGGAACTTTAATGCTGTCAGAAATGAACTATTGCTCTATAATTGAGATATTCATGGTATCTTAAAAGTCACTATTAACAGTGAAAATGTAGTCTGGGTTTGGAATTGAGTAATTGCCTCCACATGTCTTTGCCAATATATTCAGTAAATATAAATAACTAAGAAATAGTTTGTGTTATTAGTCCTTCAAATAGCTCACCGGACAGTCACCACAGTTCTTTCTAGTATTTATGAAAGGCTCATTGTTGAGAGTACTTAATCCAAATCTCTGCTTCCTGAATGTGAATGGATATTACATCACTGTGATATGTGGTTAGATTGTTCAGCATGAGTGTTCAACCTACTGCCAGATGACAGACGCAACCTCGTTGGACTGAAAATAGCTAGAACGCACCCACCACCAAATCACAAGCTTATTTAAAACTGAATGTCTGCATTCTTTTGGTAGCACAGTGGCAGGTTCTTTAGTGTGAATTGTTTAGGTGACAAAGTGTTGTGATGCCAAAGGTTGAACACACCTGAAGGATTCCCCCATAACTTGAGCTGAAGGAAAGGGGCCTTCTTAGTGACATTTCATTTTTATTTTAATAAATAAAATTTGCCTGAGGATCAGAAAAGTAAAACAGGCCCAATGGTCAGCCTTATAGACCACCCACCTTTAATCCCAGTAGCTCTCAATTTTATTATTTCCTGCTAGCTAGTCCTCCTGAGTGAGTTTGCTTCTTTTTGTTCTAGAGTTTTCAGGTGTTCTGTTAACTCATTAGAGTGAGATTTCTTCGAGCTTCTTTATGTAGGCATTTAGTGCTTGACCTTCCCTCTTAACACTGCTTTCCTTGTGTCCCATAAATTTGGGTATGTTGTGAGGTCATTTTCTTTGAATTTTAGGAAGTCTTTAATTTCTTCCTTGACCCATTGATGATTCAGGTGAGTATTGTTTAATTTCCATGTGTTTATGGGCTTTCTGAAATTAGTGTTGCTATTGAATTCTAACTTTAAGCCATGGTGATCCAATAAGACACATGGGGTTATTCCAATTTTTTGTGTCTGTTAAGGTTTGTTATGTTACCTAGTATATGGTCAATTTTTGAGAAGGTTCCATGAGGTGCTGAGAAGAAGGTATATTCTTTTATGTTTGGATGGAATGTTCTTTAGATGTCTATTAAGTCCATTTGAGTCATAACATGTTAGTTCCCTTATTTCTCTGTTAATTTTCTGTCTGACAGACCTCTCCAGTGGTGAGAGTAGGGTGTTTAAGTCTCCCACTCTTAGTGTGTGGGGTTTAGTGTGTGATTTAAGCTTTAAAGATGTTTCTTTTACATATGAGTGTTCCCTTGTATTTGGGGTCATAGATGTTCAGTATTGAGATTTCCTCTTGATGGATTTTTCCTGTGACAAATATGAAATGCCCTTTGTCTCTTTTGACTGATTTTAGTTTGAAGTCTATTTTGTTAGATATTAGGATAGCTACACCAGCTTGTTTCTTAGGTTCGTTTGATTGGAAAATTTTTCCCCAACCCTTTACTCTGAGGCAGTGTCTGTCTTTGAGGTTGAGCTGTGTTTCTAGTATGCAGCAGAAGGATGGATTCTGTTTTTGTATCCAATCTGCTAACCTCTATCTTTTTATAAACAGATTGAGTCCATTTATATAAAGGGATATTAATGACTAGTGATTGCTAGCTCATGTTATTTTAGTTTTCATTGTTGGTGATGTTATTGTGTGTAGTTTTTCCTTCTTTGGGATTTGCTGCTGTGAGATCATCTATTGTCTGTGTTTTTGTGGATGTAGCTAACTTCCTTGGGTTGGAGATTTCCTTCTGGTTCTTTGTGCAGGACTGGGTTTGTGGCTAGGTATTGGTTAAATCTGGTTCTGTCATGGAATATCTTGTTTTGTCCATTTATGGTGATTGAAAGTTTTCCTGGGTATAGAAGTCTGGGCTGGCATCGTGGTCTCTCAGTGTCTGCATAATGCTTGACCAGGACCTTCTTTCCATCAAGAAGTCAGGTTTAATTCTGATGGGTCAGCCTTTACATGTTACTTGGCCTTTTTTCTTTGTAGCTCTTAATATTCTTTCTTTACTCTGTATGTTTAGTGTTTTGATGATTATATGGCAAGGGGACTTTTTTTAAAATCCAGTCTATTTAATATTATATAAGCTTCTTGATCTTCATATGTGTATCTTTCTTTAGGTTGGGGAATTTTCTTCCATGATTTTGTTGAATTTGTTTTCTGTGCTTTTGAGTTGGACTTCTTCTCCTTCTTCTAGCCCTATTATTCCTAGGTTTGGTCTTCAGCACTTGAGATTCTCTCTTCCATCTCTTGGATTCTGCTGTTTATGCTGGTGTTTGTGGTTCCAGATCTTTTTTCCATATTTTCCATTTCTAGAATTCCTTTGGTTTGTGTTTTCTTTATTGTCTCTAAAGTCTTGGTTTTGGTTTTCAAGTCTTGAATTATTTGTTTCATCTGTGTGATTGCTTGTTCTTGGTTTTCATTAAGGTATTTGTTGATTTCTTCTAATTTTTTGTTTGTCTTTTCCTTCATTTCTTTGAGGGAATTTTTCATTTCCTCTTTAAAGGCCTCAAATATTCTTGTAAAGTTATTTTTAGGTCATTTTTTTTTGCTTCATCTATATTATGGTGTTCAAGTCTTGCTGTTGTAGAGCCACTAGTTTGTGTTGGTGTCATGTTGCTCTTTGTGGTGTTGAATCTGTTCTTACCTTGTCTACCCATCTTTTTCTCTGTTTGGTGTAGCTGTGGTTGTGTCTTTGTTGACTTTGTTGATCAATATTCCAGGTGCCAAGGCTTGGATGGTTGCTCCTCATGGTGCAATTGTGGCCACGGTTATAGTCACCCCAGTGGTCAGTTGGTGTTCCCAGAGGTCATTTGGTGCTCCCCAGACTTGCTCTGTAATCCCGGATGTCATTCAGGCCTGTTCCCACTGAGGTTGGTGGCTCATGCCTGTTCCCACAGAGGTCGCTGGCTGAGGCCTGCTCCAGTGGAGGTTGCTGGCTCATGCCTGTTCCCACAGAGGTTACTGTCTCAGGCCTGCTCCGGTGGAGGTTGCTGGCTCTGGCCTGGTCCTGCAGATCCCATGGAGATCTCTGGCTCTGGCCTGCTCTCTTGTCAGTTGGTCCCTTGTACCTCCTCCTGCAGAGGATTTGGGGCAGAGTGGGCCTTGTAGCTTACAAGGTCCAACTGATGGGATGGAGTTCTAGAGCCAACTACCTGCAGGAAGCTTGCCTGCTGGCTAGAGAAGCTGAGACAGATGGGGGAGAGGCCTGGGGTTTGTCCCGGTGTGGAGAGCCTAGAGAATGGGGTGCCCTGCTGGGTGCCTGGTCACTCACCTCTTGGTCCTTTCTGTATAGTTGCAGACTGTGTTTCAGAGTTCCTCTGAGGTCATGGGGGATGGGAGGGTTTACTGCAGGTGCCATTCTAAGCACTTCACACCCCCAATGTCCTAACGGCATTATTTGGAGGGAAAATTTTGACATTTTTTTTAACTTGGGCAAGATAAAGTTTAGTTAATATAAAAAGTTTTTTTAAAGTCACAAAGTTCAAAAGACGTGGGATAATGATTTTTTTGGACTTTGGTTGTTAAATCTAGACTCATTGCTCCTAAAAGTAAGAGAAGTAGCCAGTTCTGACAACTGTCAGTATCTAGGCTTGGTTATCTAGTAGAGTATAATTTTTGTACTTGTACTTTCTATGTGATTTACCATAGAATCTCTGTTCCTCTTTGCATGAATTAAATTTTTTTCTTAAATAAAAAGGACTTTTAATTAAATGTTGAGATATTGGTACCAAGAGTAGGGACTGCAGAAGGGTTTTATGCCAGGTTATTGAAGCTACTTCCACAAGATGGATGTGGAGTAGCTGACATGGTAGCACTTTGCTAGAGATTAAACAGATGCTTGATGTGGGAAAATGAAAAAACATGTAGAGAGTGGAAATTTAAAAGTACAATCATGTGTAAATCCAGAAATATGGGGGCAGTGCTAGAATTATGCTCAGAATTTTAAGGCTATTCTAGAACCAAGAGTTGGGAGTGGGTTGTCAGTTGTTGAGAGTTCCCATATAAAATGCACTGCTTTCTAATTGATTGCTTGTTAGACATCAAAATATGTTGAGTTTCATGGCAGAGGAAGAACTGTATTTTATCTGACTCTAAGAAAATTAGACAGCTCACACAAATGTTCCAAAAGTTAGTTTCTGTATTAGGTCGTTGGCTTATGGCTAAATGTTCCAAGTGACACACAGGCTATGTAACTAACCACCGCAGCTTGCATTCACCTTCTCCAGAACACATTCAACTCTTGTTGGAAGTTGGCTTTCAGAGTGCTTCCATGTTGCATGACCCAAACTTTGTATCCATTGAGTAACAGCTCTGCATTTACCTCTGGTCTCCTGTCCTTACAAATGCCAACATGATTTCCACACTGATGGATTTCACTCCCTTGAGAACCTCATGTAAATGGAATCATGCAGTATTGGTCCTGAGATAAGTATATTTTATTTGGCACAATCTCCCTAAGATTTGTCTGTGAGATTGCATATAGCAGATTTCCCTTCTTTGTAAAACTGAATATACTATTCTTTTATGCTGGCCCCGCAGCGTGAGTCAGGGAGACTTCCTTCTTCTCAGAAGTGCTCAGTGTTTTAGGGTTTGCACGTGGTCAGCTGTGAAATCATCAGACCTTGAGCTTTCCTTTAACAGATTTTCTAAACTTTTCTAAAGACGTCATAATGAAAATCCTCAATAGATAATTAGAGGCTTTTTCTAGCACTACTATTCTTTCTTTTCCCCTTTTATTGAACACAAATTATTTCTCATACAACACAATCTACATACAGTTGCCCTATACTCCTCCTAGTTCCTCCCCATCTCCTCTTTCATCTGGATCTACTCCCTTTCTGTCTCTCATTGGAAAACAACAGGCTTTTAAGAGATTACAATGAATCATAACAAAATAAATATAATAAGATAAAATAAAAGCCATCATATTGAAGTTGGACAAGACAAGTCAAAGAAAAACAAAAGAGCCCCAAGAGAAGGCACAAGAATCAGAGATCCTCTCTGCACATTCAGGAGTCCATTAAGCACTAAACTGAAAGCTTCGTGCAAATGCTGAGGACCTACAGCAGACCAGGGTAGGCCCGATGATTGCAGCTCTGGTCTTTGTGAATTCGTAAGTGCCGAATGCTCAGTTGATTTAGAAAGCTTTGATCTCCTGGTGTCCTCCATGCCCTTTGTCTCCCGTGCTCCTTCTGCCTCATCTTCCATGGGGTTCCCTGAACTCTAAGGGGTGGGGTTTGATGGAGACATCTCATTTAGGGCTGCGTGTTCCCAGGTATTCTGTGTATTGTGTGGATGTGGTCTCTGTATTTGTTCCGGTCTGCTGCAGGAGGAAGTTTCTCTGCTGCTGGCTGAATAAGGTACCCATAATCTATGAGTATAACAGAATATCATTAGAAGTCTTCCTATTGTTAACTTTTTTTAGATCATTAGTATTTGACTTTGTTCTATGTCTCTGGGCATCTTGTCTCTGGTTATTGGTCACCCAATCAGTGTCAGACATGGGTTCAATCTCACGGAGCAGGGCTTATGTCAAATCAGAAATTGGTTGGTTGGTTCCTCACACAAGGTTTGTGGCATCATAGTCCTAGCATATTTTGCAGGCCGGACAGATGGGAGATCAAAGGTTTGGTGGTTGGGTTGGTGTTTACCTTTACCTTTTGGTGGCCTGCAGAGTTTGTCCCCATGTTATAGACACGAGAACATGGGGGTGAAAGTTCTGTGCAGGCACCAGCTCACCCTTTCCGTGCTCAGTGAGTTGTGTGGGTGCTGTCCTCAGCAATGGGGCCTTGCTGGCAGTTTGTGGAAAGCATCCTATTATCTTGTCAGCAGCCTGGCTTTTGGAGATGTCTGTGGGTTCCTTTTCGTTTAACAACTCAATCGGGTGAAAGCCAGTCCTGGTACCGTTTGGTGATAAGGGATGGCCAGTGCGGTTCCAATCTCCCTCATTATTTGAAGGCTTCAGTTGGACTGACTTCAAATATTACAGGAGGACAGGAGATGTTTTATGACAGATTCAGTCTTTTTGTTGGTGACCTGCCTTTAAGGATACTTTGTCTAGAATGAAAACATTTCTCCCAAGCTATCCAAAGTTTTAGCACATTGTTCTTCACAGTAGCCATTGTGCCCTAGAAGTGTTGGTGGTGCCTCTGCCTGCTTTCCACAGTTCTCATTTGATTGTTTAACACCTGTATCTTTCCTTCTAGTTGATCTAAAGATTGGTTGATTTAATTTTTTTCAAAATGTCAATTTTTATTATTGTTTTCTATTCTATTAATTCTACCTCTAATATTATTTGTCTGTCTATCTATCTAGCTACCTCATTCCTAGTTTGGGATCTAATTTGTTCATTTTATGATTTTTTTTCATTTTACAAACTCATCATTGAATGGGATTACATTGATAGACTGCTCTTTTTTGATGTAGGCATGCATTGCTGTAAACTTCCACTTTAGTAGTGTTTCTTTTTTGTGTGTGTACTATAAATTTTCTTAATCTCTATTTTTGTTTTCTTTTTAAAAGTATTTTCTAACTTTTGATGTCTTATTTGAAGTACTCATTCTATCGTATGTGTAATTCAATATATCTGTGAATTTTTTATTTTCCTTCTGCTATTGATATCTAGTTTCATTCCATTGCAGCTGGAAATGATTTTGGCATAATTTCAATATTTTTTTTACTTTGTTTTGAAGTTGTCTTGGGTCCTCATGTGTGTCCTATCTTGGAGAATGCTCCAAGTTGCAAATATTGGATGTTCTAGTAGAATTGTGTGGTATATTCATATGTATGTGTACGCGTGCACGCGCACACACACACACACACACACACTCACACGCTAGCAGCATTTGGTCTGTGCTGGTTTTCATTCTTCTCTTTGTGTTCTTCTGCCAGTACTGAAGGAGAGGCATCTAAGTCTTGCACTACTGTGCTGTCGTCTGTCTCTCCCTACAGTTCCATCACTGTGGTTCCTGTGCTCATTTGCTCTTGATGCTGGCACACGTTCTTGCAACTGCTACATCTTCCTAAGGGGTCGACCCTGTTGTCATTGCAAATGCCCTTGTTTGTCTCTTTTGACAGTTTTCGACTTGTCTGTTTTGTCTGATGCAAGTTTGACTATTTTTATTCTCCTTTGGTTTCTGTATGCCTAGAATCATTTTCTTTTCTTTTCAGCATATGTCCTTAACCCTAAAATGACCCTTTTGTAGACAGCTGGAAGTGGAATTTGTTTCACTTTTAAAAACACTGAGACCTGCTCTCTATTGAGCTTAGTAAATATACATTTAAATATTTAGAATGCTGTGTTTATATTGTAAAGTTTTAATTTTCCCTTTATTTTTAATTTTTCTACTTTTCTCTTGTATAACTACAATTGTTTTAGTTTCTTTTTAAAATTAAAATTTCTTTTTTCAGAAAATTTATTCTGATCTCCTTTCCCCCTAACTCCTCCCAGATCCTCCCTATCTTCCTACCTACCTGATTTCATGCCCTTTCTTTATCTTTAGCAAATTAACTAGTAAACAAATGAACAAATTGAATTTTAAAAAAATAAAAGAAAAAACACAAGAAACACACACACCATAAAAACACTAAATCAGAAACTATAAAACCATAGTGTACATGCCAAATACCAGTAAGACAAAAAAAAAGTACCCACAGAAAGCAATATGAGACAAAATAAGTCCCCAGATACCACTGAATTCCTTGTGTATAGGCCGTCTACTGCGGAGCATGGGGCCTCCTCTTAAGTGTCGGGAATACACCCATGAGACTCCAGGGAGAAAACTATTTCCTCTGCAAGTGGATGTCAATTGCAAATACTGTCTTGGTTATGGGTGGAAGCTGTGTCTGCTTCCTCTTCTTAGCTGGGACCTCATTCATCCGTCTTGGATCTGTGCAGGTCCTGTGTGTCTGTGAGCTCATACACGTGTCAGTTCTGCTATGTCTGGAAGACGCTGCTTCCTAAGAGCACCCAGCTGCTCTGGCTCCGGGAACGTGTGTCTATGCTGGTGCAGGGACCAGAGTTCCTGAGTCCCTGGGTGAGCTGGCGTTAGAGGAGGTCGTGAAGGTTGTGAGCTGTCCACCGGGTGCTAGGAATCAGCTTAGATCCCCTGTGAGAGCAGTATGTTTCTTTAACTGCTGAGCCTCCTCTTTAATCTCCCAAACTAATTATTGACAGAGAAGGATTTATTTTTATTCATTAAATTCTTTAAACTGTTTTCTTCTTTAAGATTTGTTTTATTTTTTATTCATTTATTTTTTAAATTTCATTTTACATTCCAACCACAGTTCTCCCTCTCACCCCTCCTGCCTCCCCTCGTCTCCCGCACCCTCAGCCCACTCCCATCCACTCCACCCAAAGGGGAAGGCCTCCCATGGGGTGTCAACAAAGCCTGATACATCAAGTTGAGTCAGGACCAAGCCCCTCCCAGCTGCATTAAGGCTGTGCATGGCGTCCCACCATAGTGAATGGGCTCAAACAAGCTAGTCCATGCACCAGGACTAGATCCTAGTCCCACTGCTAGGAGTCTCTCAAATAGACCAAACTGTACAACTGTCTCCCACATCCTGAGGGCCTAGTTCAGTCCCATGGAGGCTCCACAGCTGTCTGTCTAGAGTTCATGAGTTCCCACAAACTTGGTTCAGCTGTCTCTGTAGATTTCTCCTTCATGATCTTGACCTCCCTTGCTCATATAATTCTCCCTCTCTTTGACTGGGTTCCCAGACCTTGGCCTGGTACTTGGTTGTAGATCTCTGTGCCTGGTTCCATCAATTACTGGATGAGGGCTCTGTAATGACTGTTAGGGTATTCACCAATCTGATTACAAAGGATGGCCAGTTGAGGCACCCTCTCCACTATTGCTAGGAGTCTTCCTTTCGATTCCTGGCAGTTTTCCCATCACCAGGTTTCTTCCTAACATCATAAAGGCTCTCTCTATGGAGATGTCTCTTTCATTGCTCTCCCACTCCATCCCTCCCCAGCTTGACCTTCTTGTTCCCTCGTGTTCTCATCCCCTAAATTCTTAGATTTTAACAGAGAATCCTTAAAGAGTTCTATCAGGTTTAAACTTGAAACACAAATCCCTATTCAGTTACTTGTGTCTCTACGAGACTGGAATTGAAAGACTCATGCTTGTATGTCCGCTTAGTAAACATCAATCCCTTCTATGGTCGCGATTCTCTGCCCAAATCCTTATAAATTTGACCCGTTTAATGGGTAGAGATAGAATTCAGAACACTCACGGAAGCAGTCAGTCTCTATCCTGAGCTGCAGAACTGCATCAAGAGTTCTGCCATTGCCTGGTTTCAACTCAGGAACAAAGAACCTCTGCAATTATTTATCCCATTTTCTCACAATAAATTTAAGAGCTTCTTAAAAGGGGAGGCACAATTTACCTCCCCAGATGAGCTACATATGATGCTGGAGGGTTGTGTATTGTTATAGATTACATGGTGTGTAATAGTGGCCCTGGGGACAAAATCAGCTGTCTTGTTTCCTTTTGTTTAGTTCGATGTTTGTAAAAAAAAAAAAAAAGGTTTTTTTAATTTATCATTAATATTTCAAGAACTGTGTTGTTTTGTACAGAATCCTGGATTCTGGCCTTGTACTGATAAGATGAAAATCTGTAGGAGTGGACTGAAACTGTCTAAGGTAAGTAGCAGCCGTTTGAACATCAGCAGAAGCCTGGAGAGATGGTTCAGCAGTTAAGGGAGCTTGTTGCTCTTCCAGAGAAAGGTTCCCAGCACCGGTATGGCTGCTCACAATTGTTGGTAGCTCCAGAGGACCCAAGACCCTCTTTTGACTTGCACTAGCACCATGCACACATGTGGTGCACAGAAATACATACAGGCTAAACATCCTTACACACACACACACATACACACCCCGTACCCTACTTTTTAAAGTTTATAAAATTTTCCCTAGTCATTGACCTTATTTAATGGAGTGCAGACTTAGTTTCCAATAATCATGAGAATGTTGTTTTGGGGAGAGTAATTTACGGCCTGCGATGCTTTCCTTGCTGCTTTCTGCAGTTTACCTTAGGAGGGTCACATTGTCTGGAAGGACTGGTATTTGCAGGAACAATTGTCTACTGCAGCAACACAGAAGATTAGCACTGACAGCTTTCTAAATTATATGCTTCCTACTGAGGTGGCCTCCTCAACTCACTTCCTCTAATGATATCTGGTGAGCATCTGATAAGCTTTATTGTACTTCTCTCAGGCCAAAGGGCACTGTCTTCCCCTCCACTCCGGCAGCCAACAACAAAGCCTGGCATGCCTTATCATCATCGCGCAGGAAGCTGCAGCTGGCTGTGTTAAGCTGAGCACAAATACAGGAAAAGTGTCCACGGGTTCAGAGCCGGCAGAGCTGTGCTTGGAGAATATTCTGCTAATAATATTGCACACAGAATGGAGATGGGCGATCGGAGTTCAGCATCGAGTACCTAGAAATCCGTAGACATGGAGGAAATGTGAGTGTTGCGTCCTTCTCTCTCTAGAACAATGATAATAAGACGAGATCTCCTGAGTGAACTGGGAGCATGAGGACCCTGGGAGAGCATTGAAAGGGAGGGGAGAGGCAGGGAGGGAAGCAGAGAAAAATGTAGAGCTCAATAAAAATCAGTAAAAAAAAAAACCCATGAAAATAATAGAAAAATTAAAAACAGTGACGTTAGAACAGGCTAAGATCCCTCCAAAAATGCAGTTAGAATGTTCTTGATAAATTGTGCCCTTTAGTTGTGTATGATAAAAACCACTTCTCTCAACTATCCTAAGGGGATTTCCATGCTGTGGTTTTGCCATTGGCATGCCTTTTTTAAACTGACAGCTTGCTTTCCTCAGGGCTACACATGTTTGCTTAAGGTCAGTCCTCTTGTTCAAAGCGGTCATTTGGGCTGTGGTGGGTATATTCCATAGTCCACTATCAATATAGCTTTAAAACTTGTTGAAGTCTGAATGAAGTTTTTCAAATCCTTTCCATTGAAAAGATTAAAAATGGCTTGGCTGTCATTTATTAAGAATGTCACCAGGGCTGGAGAGATGGATCAGGGGTTAAGAGCACTGACTGCTCTTCCAGAGGTCCTGAGTTCAATTCCCAGCAACCATGTAATGCCTCACAACCATTTGTAATGAGATCTGGCACCCTCTTCTGGCCTGCAGCCATACATGCAGGCAGATTGCTGTATACATAATAAATAAATCTTTTTTTTTTTTTAAAAAAAGCATGTCAGCTACCTTTTTTATTTCTAATTGGAGTTTCTAGTTGGAGCTCACCTGTTAGGCTAGGCTGGCTAGGAAGGAAGTCCCAGGAATCTTCCAGGGGCTGAGTCCTTAGAGCTGAGCTGATAAATAAATACCACCACAGCCTGCGTGCTTATGTGAGTTCCAGGACTGAACTCAGGCCTTCGTGTTTGCAAATCAAGCACTTTACCAAAGGTGCTAATCTCTCAGATCCTTGAAGAGCACCTTACTGTCTGGCTACGTTACATTCTCACCTAGGCTAAATATAGTCTCCCCATGTCTCATTGTATGGGGAGATTGCCTCTGGGTAGTGTGCTGGACAATTGTTTTGTGTTTTTTTTCCCTCAACCTGACATAAGCCAAGGACATCTGGTAAAAAGAAAACTTCAGTTGAGAAAATACCTCCCCCTGATTGGCATGTGGGGAAGTCTGTGGGGCATTTTCTGGATTAATGATTGACGTGGGCAATTCAGCCACTGTGGGTGGAGTCACCCTGAGGATGTGGTCCTTGGATGTGTAGAGAACATAGTTGAACAAGCCATGGGAGCAAGCCAGTAAGCCACATTTGTTCATGGTTTCTTCTTTGGTTCCTGCCTCCAGGTTCCTGCCTTGAGTGACCGCCCTGATGTCCTTTGATGATAAACGTTAAGAGGAAAGAAACTTTTTCCTTCCCAAGTTGGTTCAGTCAGTGTTTTATCAAGGCAATAGAAACCCAAGAAGTCATTTCCCATTGGGGCCCAAATAGAATGGTGATAGTCACACATTGATTATGGTCTCTGACATGATGCACCAAATATCTTAATGCCCATTTTATCTCCATCAGTGAGTGGTTGCCCTCATCTCAGGAACATTATTTTGTACCAGAGGATACCGAGAAAGGAAGTGTCTTCTTCTTCTTCTTCTTCTTCTTCTTCTTCTTCTTCTTCTTCTTCTTCTTCTTCTTCTTCTTCCTCTTCCTCTTCCTCTTCCTCTCCTTCTCCTCCACCTCCTCCTCCTCCTCCTCCTTCTCCTCCTCCTCCTCTCTATTTTATCCCCCATCCCGTTTGTGGTCTTGGACTCAGGGTCTCGTGTATGCTGATCAAATGCCCTGCCCTGGACTCCACACACAGCCTTCTCTCTTCTCTACCTGCTGCTTGTTTCTACCTGTCTACTCCCTTATCTTTATTCATTTAAAGGTGAAGACTTCCTGACTGCTTTTTTTAAAAAAAAGTATTTGAAGCTATTCATTATATGTACATATATGAATATATATGTCACAGGGAAAATATGAAACAAAACATAGACATAAAGACATCCTCATTAATTTTATTATGACTAAATTTATGCTGACCTCAGGGTTTTATCATTCCCCAGTGCAGGTAAAATCAATATTTTCTTATTTAAGGCCATATTTACAAGAGTTTTCCATGGACTAAGTATAGTTTAGTGCTTTTTCCCAGCTAATTATTTTTTGAAAAAAGCTAATAGAAGAGAGAAGCCTGTTGTTCCAGTTTGATTGACAATAAATCATTTTTGCATGGGCAAAGTACATGCGGAGCGATCAAAAGGCTGACTGTTCCTTAATTCATTTAGCTTTACTTCGGGCTGATACCTCACAAGCAGCAAAGAGTCTTTGCTGCATCCAGATGTTACAAAGCTGCTGACTGACCCAGGAGAGTCATTTGGTTGCTAGCACTGCCCTCCTCCTGGCCTTGTAGAGATCAAGGGAAACCCTTTGGCCTGTCTAGAGCCAGATTGAGGGTGTCTACGGCTAGCCGTAGAGTACTTTGGCAAAAATGTTGGGAATTGTGCAATCACGCTGTTTCTTTTCCCCAGCTTTTTCCTCTCAAGATCACAAGCTGAAAATTGGGCCATGCAGCTGTGTGTGGGTGGAGCGCGTATACTGGAGCTCTTGGTTTGTGGGTGCAGGTCAAGGGCACAAACTTTCTTCTTCCTGCCCCAACCCTGGGAAACTCAAGGAGCAATCTCTTGAGATGAGCTGGTAACTTGCTGTGCTTACCCGGATGTTAAAGAAGGCTTTGCTTTTCTCAGGCACTCCTGTGTATGTAGCTAGCAGCAGTCAGACAGTGGGAAAAATCTTCCAGTAGCTTTTAGGATCCTCACAACCAACAAAAACAGAAACACCTATCTTTCGTTTCAAAAACGCACCTCAAACTTCCTGTCAGTTTAGTGTTCACAGATGTGTTATTAATCAGAGCACTGGCTGTCATGAACGCACAGTAGTCCTCCCATGTAATTCCTTAAGAGCGCATCTGAAGCCCTCATTGCACCTAGCTAGTTTTCTGGGGACCGTAGAGCACCCGAAGGACCTGATCCTCTCGCAAGGTCAGAGAACAATTTGTTAGACAGTATTTGTTAGAGTCAGCGGAAACATTAGTCCGTGTTCTTGTGGATCCAAAGACATTACATTTCATTATTGCTCAGTCCACTGTGGGTCACCTCTGCCTCCTCCTCTTCCTCTCCTTCTCCTCCCTTGAGGAAGAGATTTCACAAGAGATCAGAAGTCTCACACACTCTGATGCATTGCACTTTAAAGCCTTCTACCAGACAGAGCAGAGCAATGCCAACAAGAATACTAAAACAACAGGAATTGTGAGGTCATTTATGAAGTTATTGAGGCTATAAGTTTCCATAGACAACTGTTTTGAAAACTTTAAACAGTTAACTTTAATCAGTTAGTCCATTAGCTTATTCTTGTTACTGAAAAATTAATAGCCACTACTATGTTTTCAGACTGGTGCATAAAACTTCATTCCACTAATGATTATCTTCTGATTTGAAACCAGAGGCTTCAGTTTTGAAAATTGTTCAAACCAAACGAAAAAAATATGAAGTGACATATTCAACCAAAGAGATTTAGTTAGATTTTAAGACTATCTGTGGGTTGTGTATATAACTCAATCTACTAAGCACATGCATTTTTCACATACTAATTAAATCTTTAGTGAGCAATATTTACATGAAAATTCATTGCTCAGTTTAAATTCCAGGCATAGAAGTGCTTCAAAAAACTAGGATTGGGGTTTGGGCCCAAGGAGATTGCTCAGTTGGTAAATGCCTGCTGCGTGAGCATTAATCCTGTGTTTGGCTCTCCAGCGTCCACACGAAATCAGACGTGATGGTCTGTGTTTGCAACCTAGGGCTACCGTTCGGGGTAGAGGGTGGTAGGGTCTCTGTAACTCACTGGTTAATCTAATTAGCTCTACCCACGAACCACCGGTTCAAGGAGAGATCTTAAAACATGAGGTGGAGTGCAATCAAGGAATACACCTGATGTCTTCTGGTCTCCCTGTGCACATGCACACACAAGCACATACATCCACACACAGACGTGGGCAAGCCCACGCAAGCACATATTATAGAACACACACACACACAAATAATGGTTTCAGAAAAACCACTGTGATCCTCCTCGAAGCTCTTGGAGGTGTACAAATGTTCTCTATAAGTAAGTCTGATGTCAGAGAATCAGGTGAAGGCAACCAACGGCCTACGAACAAAGCTGAGCTTTTAATGTAGGGTTTCCCTTGGACAGTCTCTTGCTAGTCTAACAGCATCTACCAACGGGTTAGGTAGTTATTAATATGAAAAAGAAAAGTCAAAAGTGCAGTAGCATTTGTCGATTAGTTAAGAGAGGCCGGACTCCTCTAGACACGGCATCCTGCTTTGTCCACAGCAGGAGAATGTATGTAGAAACCACAGAAAAAAAAGTTGGTGGAGTAATTTACAAGTCACAGTTTAGAATGTATTTGCTGGCTTCTTGAGCCTCCATATTCTCCTAGTCGTTGCTAGGCCTCCTTACTCCCCAGGGAAAGGTGAGTGCACTATCCGCCCATTCACACAGCCCCACAATGCAGGATGCTCCATCCGCAGTCCCAGGACTCGATAGGGAGTCCAGTCAAGCAGTGACTCAGTTTATTACTGTGAACTTCAGCTTATGTAACTTAAGTGACATGGTGTGGTGTGGGGGTACCACCATCCAATGAGAGGCAGCCAAACCCTCCCTCTGGCTGGAGGGGCGTCTACCTAGTTTTTGCTGTCTCATCGTCACTCACACTTGAGCCAGGAGGCGTTTTTCTGTCCTACAGGCCTCAAGGTACAGGCCCTGAGATAATTTTGGCCCAGTATTAAATCAGAATGAGTCTCACATTTTCTAATACTAATTCTTCTGAAATTTTTCTTAGCATGCTGATTTTTCTTTTACCATCTGTCTGTCTGTTCACATGAACGGGAGAGAGATCGTAGTCATGAAGAACGACAGCTAGTTAAAATGTCACATGAGTCGAATTTCGCTGAGTGGCTCTCTCTACTGATGTCTTAAGAAAGCTGCTGAGGACACATGGTCACTAACAAACTGCTGGACTTGCTGTCCACGAGGAACTGCTGGCAGAACAATTCTTCATTTCACAACTCTATGATGAGATAATCCAGCGCTGCGTGACCTTTGGCATGAGCTAAGTTGCGAGGGATGGTGATGCTGAAGAAAACTGAGATTTAGACAATGAGAGAGTCTTGCATATGTTTCATGACAAAGAGATAACTGATCCAGTGACCAGGAGTGAGAACATTTACATCAGGACAGATAGTTTGATACACGTTAGTCACTAGATTGATCCCAGAGGAATGCCCACAGAAACTCCCAAGCATTGATAGCAAGGGGTAAATGTAGAAGTTACCCAGCCTTAGGTTGCTATGGAGAAATTAAGTTCTCAGCAGGATGATTTTTGTAAGAGATAAAGAATAAAATTATTCTTACATAAAATAACGTACAGTCCCTTTTAGTACACATTAAAATGCTAAGTAAATCATTACCAAGCATGAAGAGATTTGAATTTCTTTTAATCTCTTTTTTCTTTATTGTAATTTGTTGTACAAATTAATGGATTTCACTGTGACTTTCAGTGTGTGTGTGTGTGTGTGTATCATGATATTATTCATCTACCATCTTCATTTTCTCTTCTCCTCTGAGCTCCTTTCCCTTTCCCTAAGTTTCTGTCCTCTATTTTAAGATGTGTTTCTCCTCTTTCTGCCCTTTTCTCTTTCTCTCTCTCTCTGACCCTCTTCCTCCTCTCTCTTTTTCTCCACATATGAGAGAAACATATCACATATCATGACTGACTCCAGTTGCACCCACTTTTGCTGCAGGTGACATAATCTTGTTTTTGCAGCTGATAAATATCCCACTGTGCAGCAGACATTATTTTAGACCTTTCATTTCCGGGTGTGCACCTGGAATGGTTCGACATCACAATTATTGTGAATATTGCAGGGTAGAGAAGTTCTCCTTTCAACAAAGAACGCATGGTTTAGAAGCAAATTTGCCAAGGATCTGCTTTATGCCAGCTCATGTGGCATGTGGGGCATTTATTACTCACAATATCTCTCATAGACTTTCTGTATATATGTCATAAATTAGAAAATTAAATTAGAAGCCACACAGCTTTACGGGATCCTATAAGTATTAAAAGGGTGATTCTCTGCAAAAAGGAAACAAAAATAAACTATTAGTACACTCAATAGCATGTATAATAATCAAAAACACCATGCTATGTGAGACAAACCAGCCATGAAGACCACTGGCTATATAAGGCAAGTTAGGACATTCAGAGAAGGCAAATCTAGAGGTCTGGTTATCTGACAACACAATGGGTTTGGGGAAGGAGACTGGTCTCAAAGAGATGTGGAGGAGAATATTTCGATTCTATAAGTGCTTTCCATCTTGATTAATCATAGTTACCCCCTACAACCTTCACAATAGTCATAAAACTGCACCCCTAAAGACTGTACCCTATATGGATGTCTCGCTAAAATTATCTAAAGCAGCAACCGAGTTTTCTCTTGCTGAGTTCAGCAGCAGCATGTTATAGCTCTTTCTCCATGGTACCCTCCCTGCATTGATTTTGAAATTCTGTCTTGGAATCTAGAATGAAGTCTTTTGCTTAAAGACCCTCCAGAAAAGTAGCCTCTTTCTGGAAAATCATGTAGGAAGAGACCAGTTCATTTAGAAGACATCCAGGTGCTCCAGAGAGCTCCTGGAATAATCTTAGCATTTGTGTCGGCCAAAATCTGTTTCCCATGGCCAACAGCATAGTGCAGAGCCAGAGTTGGACAGAGAATGGTCCCCCAGCTGTGCTGTCTGTACAGAGCATCCAGAATCCCATGTGCCTGTGGAGGATGCTAATTACTACAAAACAGTGATCTAATGCACGTAATAGCTGTCGTATTTCAGTAAGAAACTCTTCAGAAATGTTAGTCTTACATAATTTTACTGCATGGAAACTTCTTGCATAAGACACTGTATTTTAATTCTATGTTCTGAGCCTTTTCATGCCGCTTCAATTATATTAATATTCTAGATCAAGAAAGTAGAATACTAAGTGATTTCTTGTAATGCAGACATCCGGCTGCTTGCTCTCATTGGCATGGACATCTCCGTTTTGGTGTGAAGATTGCCTTCTCATTGGCACCCAAGACACTCCGGGATGGACTCTAGGTGTATTTCTAGAGGAGCATAAGTTGCTGGTCTAGTGTTTATATGAAAGCCATGTTGGCCCGCTGAGACATGAACAAAGTAGTCACTGAAATCAGATCATGGCCGCATGGAATGTGCATGTCTCTACAATGTGGAAGTATTTGTTTTCTTATTTCGTTTGTTTTCAGTTTTTATTTTAAAAGTTAATAACACGCTAGGTAGCCACAATAATGAATCTAAACACAACCAAAACTCATCTCCCTTTTCCAATCTCCAAAACTCTTAAATGTTCAATTCATAGATTTTTTTTCTTTGTTGCTTTATCCAGAGACTTTGAAATGTTAGAGGAAAGTTGGGGATGAGAAATAATGAGACCAAAATAATCTGAGTGGAATTGTTATTTTAAGGCGATTTTGAGACATTTGAATGAGTATTTGTCTTTATTGAAACAATGGACAGTCTCCATGTCGACTTTCATCATTTAAGTAGTGATTTGCTACAGGCATCCACCCGTTCTTTAAATGCAATTAATCTCAGGAGGTCAGAGAGAGCACTCAGTGGGTGCTCTGACTTTAAAAATTTGCAGCAGCTCCCTGACCGACCTGCTTCCCTCTTGAAAACTCTACATGAAACCCTGAGAAACACAGTGGTTCTGCTGAGTAACCGAATGTAAACTCTCAAAACCAAGCATTTCTATTAAAATAACTTGTTTGGCACATCATTAGGGTTGTGCTATTATTAGTTTTAGCAAACAGATGTCTTCCTGGATAAAATCCAAGCCAGGATTTTTTTTTTTGGCAAGTGTGTAACATGTTAAATAATACTTTCTCCAGAACTTACTTTTTACCAAAAAAAAAGTTACAAAGAGGTTAAAGAGGCATTTTTGCAGACAAAACAATGTCAGAAAAGTATTTAGCTTACTAATGTTACAAAAGCTGTTAATATTTATGTTCATACTTTGATCTAAAAAATATAATAAAAGTCATTTTAAATCAGAAAAGAGATGCAACCTTGCAATTTGGAATCAAATCTTTCATATACCCCTTTGTAACAGATATCATTACACTTTTATTCTTTATAAAAACAAGATAGAAAATAGCAACTTTTCTTAAGTGAGACAAACTATAATCACTTAATAGCATGACAAACAAAAAACTGGTAAATACATGTTAACAATTTAGCGTGTTTCCCAAAGTAAAAGTAATTTTTATCATCTACTTATTATGTTTATGAAACTACAGCAAGTGCAGAGACTACCATAGGCACCTCCTTCTTCGTTTGGGTAAGAGTGTTCCTAAATTTGCATCAATACATGATTACCTAAATAAATGTCATCTTTGTTATGGATTAAGTAAAATGCCGTAGGTTCTGGAGTGGCAGCAGCGGTCAGCGGGTTCTGAGACCATGGCAGACCATGAAGGCAGCCAGTCCCAGGCAGGGAGCCCCTGAGTGGCCCGAGGGCCATGAGGGCCAGCGGGTCCTAGGGGGAGCTGCATGGTGGGTGAGAGGCCCAGACAGATAGGCACACCATGCAGAGTGAGGCTGGATATTTATTTAGTGGGGTATCGAAGGGAAGGGGAAAGGGAGGAAGGGGAGAAGAGGGAAGAGCAGAGAGAGGCAGAGGGGGGAGGGGGAAAGTGGGGAGAAGGGAGCTAGGCAGAAAAGAAGGACTCAGGCTGGAAGCTGAAGCTTTCCTCTATGGACAGGGGAGGGTGTGGGTGGGGCTTGTCTCTTAAAGGGACAGGACAGACCATTGCAACACTCATCAACCATACTGAAGCAGCTCGCTTGTGTGCCAGGGGCTTTGCTAAAACCTGTGACTTGGTCTAGATGTCACCCTTAGCTGGTACTCTAGAGGTCTTCCCCCAACATTGGCTTTTAGAAGTACTTTCAGTTTGGTAGCTAGTGCAGGCTGCCCTGGAACTCTGGCCTGGACTTCTGTCTCAGTCTCCCAAGTGCTGGGGTGACAAGACTTGACCATTGTGAACTCAGTGCTGTGGGCCTCCTCCTCCTCCTTCCTTGGCACTGGCTGCAGAGGTGGCTTTCTGCACGGCATCAGACCTTCTGCTCTTACTAGTTAGCAAGTTCCTGGAGAGCAAAGTCTCCATCTTTGGCTGCTTAAACAGGTGTAAAAGACACCAGACATTTCCATACCACAAACATCAGACAGGAGCAAAGAGACCAGCTACGGTAGGATGTGACCAGCACCCAGTTTTCTCAGATCCCCTCCAAGACAATGCCCACAAATAAGCAGGAAGAAATCTTGAGAATCTGCTGCCCCAATTCCTTTAACCTGTTGTGCTTAACCTCCTGCCTTTTATTATAAAAAAGAGATGGGAATGTAATGGTCTGTTTAGTCCCTTTAAGAGACAAGCCCCACCTACTCCCTCCCCCATTCACCACTGAGGCAGGCAGATCTTCCTTCAGCTTTCAGTCTGAGTCCCTTCCTTTCTATCTCTCTCCCAAAGAGGTAGCTGCTTCTGTGGCTCCTCTCCTCCCTTTCTCTGGTTCTCTGTCTCTCTCTCTCTGTCTCTTTTCTTGTTCTCCTTCTCCCTCCCTCTCCCCTTCCCTTCCATAACCCACTAAATAAATAACCAACCTCACTCTGCATGATGTGCCTATCCATCTGAGTCTCTCACCCACCATGTGGCTCCCTGCCTGGGATCCACTGCCCCTCGTGGCCTGTGGGTCCCTTGGGGAATGATAATTTTATTTTTATCATAACAATCTTCCCTTCATCAACAGCCATGTAACCACACTAGAGCTTATGGAATACAAAAGGAAAGATAGGGGCGCATTCTAGATCATTTCTTTAAATAGAATCAGAAAGACCCTCTTTTTCTTTTCTCCCCAGGTCTCCTGCAAGGAGCCGGTTCACCTTTACAGATGGGAATGGCAAAGTAGAAGGAACTTTAAATCCTGATAGACCTGAAAGAGAAGAATTAAATCCCCTAAACCGCTGGCCTACATCTAGAGAGTTCCTATGGAGACAGGATAATCCCAGTCACTGAGCATTTTATTGTATTTTTTAATCTCTTCTTCATCTGTTTGATGCATTAGGTCTGATAGTATGGTTAATTCACATATAAAGTATATGAAATGCTTTGGAGATCACATTTCTTTGCATATTAGTCAACTGGGAAGGATTTTTAACCCGTATAGTTTAGCTACAAACACATCTATCACCAATAGCTTTGATTTAGAAGGATGCACTCCATAATTCATGTTGAACCTTAATTCCCATAACCATAGTAGTAAAGGCACAGGCCTTGGGAGGTGACTATGTCATACATAACCATAGTAGTAAAAGGCACAGGCCTTGGGAGGTGACTATGTCATAAACTCTACTCTTGTGAGTAGGACATCTGATAAAGAGATTCAAGGTAGAAGGAATCACTTACTTTCCTCCCTTCTGAGAAATGAGCAAACACATTCCTCCCTTCCAAATGAAATAGAAAATAAGAACTATTTAGGAAGCATAGATAAAGACCAGTCCTTACACTTGATCTTGGACTTCCCAGTCTCCAGACCATGAGATGTGTTGTTATCATTTCTAACTTACCCTTCCATAGTCCTTGAATGGCAGAACCAATTGACTCATACACTAAGCTTCAGAAATAAAAAGAACCATAGTGTGTCAACTCTGGTGTGTGTGTGTGTGTGTGTGTGTTTGTGTGTGTGTGTGTGTGTGCGTGTGTGTGTGTTACTTTGCATCAAATCCAATGCCCTACATATTTCATATAAAAGATTCTACCACTAAAGTACACCCAGCCCCAGGCACTAAGCCACTCTACTAAAATAACTGTGAATTATAATCACTTAGTGAAAAAATAATAAAGTAAAAGTAGCTCTTCAACATCATCCCTATGTTTCCAAGGACAGCATCTGAAGATTATTGTTAATCTTCTTATGTTATAGGATCTTTCAGGCATACTCCAAAAGCTAAATCCATGACAATTTTATCTCTGTCATACCAAGTCACATTAACTCTTTTTGTTAGTGTCTATATTGTTGATCAAAGAAACACTTTGCTTTTATACAAGGTTTAATTCCAGTATATAGAAATGTAATAATAATATTTATTTGAATTATAATTTTTATTTTCAATAATAAATGAAAACTATCAAATGAAATAATCCTCACCAAAAGTTAGCCAGCTGAGCTGAGGATATATTTGAGGTTGGCAAAGAGCTTGCCCACTGCCCAAGCCCCTAGGTTTCATCGCCAGCTCTGTATGAACAGGCATGGTGGTACACACCTATAATCCAAAAG
Organism: Ondatra zibethicus; assembly: GCA_004026605.1. Lineage (NCBI taxonomy): Eukaryota > Metazoa > Chordata > Mammalia > Rodentia > Cricetidae > Ondatra > Ondatra zibethicus. Next base: position 35,942 of record PVIU01007064.1, on the reverse strand, counting down.
ACTGTGGACATGAAAGCAGGAGGACCAGAATTTCAAGGTCATCCCCAGCTATATGACAAGTTCTAGGTCAGTCTGAGTCACGTAACACCCTGTTTCAGAAATAACAACAATAATTAGCAAAATTAGTTCTGCTAAGTGAAGACTTGGGAATCTGTCTACCCACTTCAGTCACTGCCAATTCATTCTACAGAAAACATTGAGTACCCAAGACCATTCAAAGTTCTCAGCAAAGATAATGATACTTTGAGGAAACCAGACAAGCTGCTATCCCCCGAGAGACTTGCACTGAGTTCTGCTAACACTGCAACTATACAGCGGCAGGGCTCTCTAGGATCCATCCATCACATGGACTGGGATGACTTCCCATGAGTTTTCATCCCTGCAGGTAAACTAGTTGTGGATAGTTGACCTCTCCAGACAGCTGACATGATCTGAGGACTCAATGTACCCACATCCTGAGAATTCTCCGTTCCTGAAGACACCGATTCCATTCTGTCATGATCTGACCATTTCAGCAAAGTGGTCCTGCTTCTGTGTTCTCAACCCATCCAACTGCTTAGCTCTTTCTTAGCATTTCCCCTGGTTCCTGTGGGGTTCTTTTTCTCTTTTGTTTTGTAATTTCTTTTGTGTAACAATTAATAAGCCTTATAGTGGATGAGAGTATGTGACCTGAATTTAATGGCTAGGCTAGATGTGGTAATGCTTGTCCTGTGAGTTAAACCCAGCCTAGTCTAAATTGACAGTTCCAAGCCAGTCAGGTCCACACAGTGAGACTTTTTTTCAAAACAAATCAGGTGAATAAATTATTATTTTCTTGTTTTTATGCAACTGAGAAAAGTGTGTAACAGCATAGGAAGGGGCAGAAGGGAAACAAAGTTTGGGCACTACCAATATAATTTAACTACTGACCTCTGTTCAGGCTGTAAGCCAAGAATCACAATCACATTATGGAAAGTAAATCATAATGACCTATCAGTTCCTTCAACTGTTTTGAAAGCAAATAATTAGAAAACCCCTTTCTCAGTTACTTTTTTGTTGTTGTTTCTGTGACAGTTTGTGGCATGGAGAGTGTGGTGTCAAGAGCCTGAAGTGGTGGCCAGACTGCAGCTGCAGTCGGGAAGATAATATGAGAGTAAATGCTAGTCTTCAGCTGGCTTTGTCTTTTATATTTAGTCTGGAACTGCAGCCTATAGGATGGTGCTGCCCATCCTCAGCGTAGGTCTTCCCTGTTCAGTTAAAGCTCTCTAGAAAGACCCATGCAGACAGGCCCAGAACTGTCGACTGCGTGTTTCTAAACCCAACAGGTTGACAGGGTAGATTACCCATCACAACGCCTAATTTCCCTTTCAGAAAGACTTATGTTGGGAAACTGAAAGGCATTCACTTCATTCTGATCATGATGATTGTTCTTTTGATTGATGTCCGGGGATTAGATTGTGTCAGTAGATTGTTCTGGATCATTACAACAAAAATACCATAATTTGCATAGTACAAGAACAGATTTATTTGGCTCATAGTTTTAGAGGCTTGGGCCAATAAGTTGTCTGGCTCTCTTGTGTTCAGTCCTGTGATAAGGTATCATATCACTGTGGATAGCACATGATGGAAAAAAGCTCCTCACCTCATGGTGCTTGTAAAGCATCAAAGGGTGGAAGAGACAAGGAGGTTCCAGTTTCCCCTGAGTGACCGCACTTCCCTCCACCTGCTGTAAACAGTGTCACCCACCTCTGGGAATCACGCTTCTCTCTCCTGTGCCTTCAAGAACGGAAAATCCAAACTATAAGAAACATGAAATCCAACTTTGCTTCATCAAACGATAGAACTGTAACTGCAAATCCAAGTGTGGGGAAAAGAAACGTTTTAACTTGAGTTCTTAGGCGGATTTGTTTTAGGAAGGAGTGTGTATGGAAGTTGAGGAGCTAGATCCTCAGACTTTTTATGTTACTGAAACCTGTGCATTTGATAAAATCTCTCTGGACCTCAGCAATGCACATATGTATATATGAAAATTGCTGAACCCTTATCCCATTAAATCCCAGTTAGAGCCACCTTTTAACTCTGCTCCCTTTCCTTCACTACCCAGAATCCAACAAGTCTAATACACAGTGGGTATTCACTAACTTCACTTCCTCAGCTCTGTTTGGTTCTTCGTTGTCCACTTGACATCACAGAAGCTGTTCATGTATGTATCTCTGACAGCTTCCTAGTTCAAAATCCATTCATACGTTTATCCCACAAGGCGAGGCTTCTTTGTAGTATAAGATGCTGGGGACTATTCCACTTTCCTTGAAATAGTCTATTCGATGGCTACTGCTTTGCTACTTTTGAATCTGATTGTTAAGACCCCTTTGTTTCACTTCTAAAATGTTCTTTTTGCAAGATGTCTGCTTTTATCCCCATTCTCTCCTCCTTGAACAAACTCTGGGATTGTGATGTTTAAGCTTCGTTGCCACCTTGGTTGTATTTAGAGTCACCTACTACAATTCTGAATGTATCTGTGAAGGGGTCTCCAGCAGGGTTTCCCTGGGGTGGGCAGCTCCCAGCCATTTCACCCACTTTAATCACTGTCTTTCTTAGTTGGGGTTTCTGTTGCTGTGGAGAGACACCATGGCCACAGCAACTCTGACAAAGGAAAACATGTCACTGGGGCTGGTTTTTAGGTTCAGAGGTTTAGTACATTGTCATTATGAGAGGAAGCATGGTGGTATGCTCGCAGACACGGTGCTGGAGAAGGAGCTAAGAGTTCTACGCCTGGATCTGCAGACAGCTGGGAGAGAGAGGGTGAGCCACTGGGCCTGGCTTAAACTTTTGGAACCTTGAGGCCCACCCTCATAGTGACACACTTACTCCAACAAAGTCGCCTGTCCTAATTCTTTTAAATGGCCCTCTGTATGAGCCATTTTCATATAAACCACCACAATCACCATTTCCACCTCAAACTTTCCTGCTAACAGAACATGTTGACAGCCAGCTCCTGACACACACGATGCCACCTCGAAATCCCCAAATCTGGATTTCCTGTCTTTCCTGCCAAATTTGTACCCTCCTGAAGTCTCAACTGATTATGGATGTTACCACCACTGCTTCTAAATTAGAAAGCACCAAAAGTTTTTCTCAATTCCTCAAATTTCTACTCCCATAAACAGTCAAGTTTTACTAGCATTTGAATAAAACTTTTCAGGAGCCTTTGTTTCATCCTTTTAGCAAATATTTATTTTCCCTAATCTATGAAATAATTTAATAGCCTCAAATTGCTATAATTTGTGTTGGTGGCTTTATATTAAACATTGGCTTTTTATTATGCTGTTATTATTGTGGGCATATTGAATAAAAAATTCTTTTATTATAAAAACACAACATAACAGAGTTGATTTTTCCCACAATTTTAAAACAATTTAAAGGGAAAATTGTAAGCCCATACCTAAGAATCATTGATTATTTAAAACACCTGATGAAAATAAGAATGTCTTGGCCTGACACTTTATCTCAGAACTTAATAAAATGTTGACTACATTAAAAGCAAATTTTATGCCATTTCAATGTATTTTTATGTCCTGTTATTTAAAAAAAATTAGGCATACAATTTTTTGCATTTAAAATATAGTGAGAGCTGGGCATGGTGATGCACACCTCTAAATCTCAGCAGGTGAGAGGCAGAGACAGGTGGATCTCTGTGAGTTTAAGGCCAGTCTGATCTATAGAGTGAGCTCAAAGCCAGCCAGAGCAGCATAGTGAGACCCTATCTCAAAAACAATTGTAGTAAGAGCTATACTAAGCAAAACATCAACGCTCTTACGCATGAAGAAGGTGAAAATGTACAATAAAGGATTTCCACACATGTTTACCCAGACACCAACTTTAGGCATGTTTTCTGTACTTCAAATAAGATGAAGCTTACATTTGGATAAGTCAGGGTCAACAACACAAAGCTAATACAAATGATGCTGCTTTAGTAGCCATGGGGGGGGAGTTAAAAATATCTCGCTCACACAATGTGTCTTCTAAGGAGCAAGAATACCAGTCTCTAAGAATACCAGGCACTAAGCTACTCAATTATGACCCATATCCTTTAGAGCTCATTTATAAACGGGGCAACAGAAAGAGGCAACGCTATATATTTAATCTTCCTTTAGTTCAAATGTCTTTCATTACCCCCTGAAGAGGAGAGCCACCGACTGAGAACCCTGAGCACAGAGACAGGAAGTGCACACATGACTGTCTTTCCTGTGCTGTGTGAAGTCCCTTTCTTTGTTGGGAATCAGCACCAAACTTTAATTAATTTAAACAGCTGACTCTAATTGGAATGGCTTTAAAAAATAAGCAAAGAATGATTACTGCCCTGCGCAAGATAATTACATTGTGGAGTTTCCGTTTCATAGCTCATCATTCAGGAGGTGAGTAAAAGCTGCTTACAGATGAGCAGGGGCTTGCCTAACCAACCCAGTGCGGTGCTCTACTGACACCTAGTGGAATAAACTTAGGACCCCAATGCTGCCAAGAAATCTCTGTTTTCACCTTTCAAAGCCCTACAGAATCACAAAAGCACACTCACACCCGCACATAAGTATCTACAAGACAGCATTACTGTCCATTTAACTTGAATTACTTGAAAGAAATTGAAAACAGAGCCCACTGGATTTCAAACAGTACCTCACCAAATTCTGTGCAAATGAAAATTAAAATTAGCCTACTTTAAAAAAAAAAAAAACTATCAGTAGATCTTATTTTCACCAAAATTCTAAATTAAAGACCCATTTATTAAGATAAAATGACCCCTCCTTTTCCATATACTGCCATCTATTCTCCTAAAGCACATGACAATTGATTTAACTGTGCTCCGTTTTCATGCCCGAGCCCTATAATGATTTCTTAAATTGTCTCATTTGCTTCCCACAAGTAAGTTGAGGATTTAACGGTTTTTTTTTTCCAGCCTTGCGTTCTCATGAAAGAATCACGTCATATTTTTGGTACGTGGCCTCTGATGAACACGTCCTGGACATACCAATAGCATTCAGAGAATGCTATGTGGTAAACTGTAATTCCACTTGGCATCTCCTTATTGATCTATTGTTGAAGACGCTTGGCTTCGTTTCTTGGAGTTTTCTCATACAACTCCATTCTTGGACCCTGTTCCAACATCTCCACCTTTTTTATTTTTAATTGTAGGCTATCCAGGGTGGTTTTTATTTGAGATGTTGTAGGTAAATCTAATTGTTATTTTTTTTAAATTTATTTATTTATTTTACATGCTGATGGCAGTTTCCCCTCCCTCCTCTTTCCATTTTCTCAACTCTGCTGCCAACTTCATCCACCCCTTCTCCATTTCTGTTTAGGAAAGCGCAGGCCTCCGTGGGTATCAACAAAGCATGGCATATCAAGTTGCAGTAAAACTAAGCCCCTCCCCTTGTATTAAGGCTGAGCAAGGCAACCCAGCATGAGGCGTAGGTTCCCGAGAACCAGCCAAGCATTAGGACAGCTGTTATTTACCAGTGTCCTATAAGCAAGCAAACTGTAAACATAATGGATAATATTAGAACAGTGGAAGTATTGTGTTCCACACTATGGCCAATGCTACTGTAACATTATTATACTGATCAGAAAAAGCTAGAGCAGTGGTTCTCAACCTTCCTCATGTTGCAACCCTTTAATACAACTCCTCATGTTATGGTGGCCCTCGACCATAAAATTATCTTCATTGCTATTTTATAACTACAATTTTCCTATTGTCATGAATTGTAATGTAAATATCTGTGCTTTCCAATGGTCTTAGACAACCCTGTGAAAGTGTCATTTGACACCCTGCAAGGGGGTCACAACCCACAAATTGAGAACTGCTGGTCTGAGAATAGCTTGAAAAGAGACCCATGCGATCAGCAGTTCTAGTCTCTTGCAGACTGTAAGTCCATATTTCCCTTTAATAGGAACAAAAATATTATGATGTCCTATGCAAATTGAAAGTGATATAAATCCCAAGGAAAAATTAAACAGACCCCCTTTTTCAGATGGATAAGTCTATTATTATCCCAAGGTCCAGGCATAAAAATGGAGTCATTAGTAAAGATACCAGGAGCTGTATCCATCCAATCTACAAGTTAAAGCAAAGGAGGATGAGGAACATAGGACCAGTACACTTGCTCAAACGCACTCACTGCAGATGAATTGCCAGAAAAAGACTTCCGAGTGACACAGGGCTCTGTGTGTTTCAGAGAATGATTTCTCGCTAGGTGCATAGAGCCTTGACTTGACCCAGGTGGGCAAATGTGATTTCTGATGATAGGTTTGATATCTCCTTTGCTCTTTCACTGGAGGTGACCTCCATTGTCCTCACCCTCTGCAGCTGCCCTTGATGGCCAGGGACTGGGGGAACCAAACATGGATTCATAATGTTTCAGTGGATCCATCTAAAAATAAAAACAAATGCATTCTCTTTCCCAGTTTTCTTCTGGAGATGTAAAATTGGGACAGGTTAATGCATCAGCTTGCTTGTTTCTTTCTGCAACAACAACAAGGATACTAGAGTGTGCACAAGTATAAGTCTATTGCTGGACATAATCCTACAGCATTGGGAGAATCTGAAACTATAGATAAGGGTTTATGAATTAACCATAATAGACTACCTGTTGAGCTGAAGAAAAAACTACTAGATTGATGAATATCTGGTACAAGTGTTGTTACAGCTCTAGAGGGAAAGAGATCTTGACTTGTCTGGAAGTCAAGCTATACGTGAAGCTGGGGTGCAGTGGAGGATGGTCTCCCCACAGGATATAACAATCCTGCTCCTTTCTGAGAGCAGTTACAGCTGAGCTGTGTTCCACCAGCCCCGCCACCCCACACACACTTCTCAGCTCCAACCCAAGATGTTATTTCTTCTGCTTCATTCTGCTAAAGGGGAAACACCTGCAGAAATGTAGCAATCTCCTCTGGCTCCAGCAACAACTGTTACTTTTTCTGCTCAACACACCATACAAGGGAATGTCTCAGCAAAGCTTCTGCTCCTTGCCAGCAAAAGATCTCCGCCCAAAACTCTTTTAAAAAGTTTATTTGGGAAGGAGGAGTCCAGGAGAGTGGCTGTCTTTACCAGGGCGGTGAAGGACAGCCAACAACTGAACAGGCAGAGGGGCTTATATAGGACTTCTTAGGGGCAGAGTTTTCCCAGGGAGCAAATTTTCTGCTCAGGGATTGGTTAGTTTTCCTGCTCCGGGAATGGTTGGTTTAGGTGGTCAGGGGCGGAGTTTGGCTCTGGTTTCAGGGCTAAACTTTTTCTTTCACTGTCTGTTTTTAGCATTTTGGCTCCATCTCTGAGGCTAAGGCGTGTTTCTTTCACTATCTCTGTTTCTAGGGCCAAATGTGAGGATTTTTGGTTTGGGTTTGGTTTTGGCTCTGGTTTGAGGGTCGCAATATATTTCTTAGGTTCTGGGTTCAGAGATAAAGTGTTTCCTTCACTGGTTCTGGGTTCAAGGTTAGGGTACTAGATTTCATGCTCAGTAATTGGTTGGTTTCATGTTCTGTTGGTCAGGGGCAGATTTGACTCTGATTTCAGGGTCAAACTTTGTTTCTGTCACTGACCCTTTCAGCCTTTTGACTCTATTCTGAGGGCCAGAGTGTGTTTCTTTCATTGGCTCTGGTTCCAGAGTCAAGGTGTGTTTCTTTGGCTCTGGTTTCAGGATCAGGGTACATTTCTTTGGTTCTGGGTTCAGGGCTAAAGTGTTTCTTTCACTGGCTCAGGTTTCATAACCAAGGTGTGTTTCTTTCACTGGCTCTGATTTACCCTACATCTGGACCATAAATTCCCTCCTAAGGGTTTAGATGAACCATTAATAAGTATCTGTCTGTGGAATGGGATAAGGTTGAACAATTTTTGTAATCACAAATTCAGTTCATACAAGGAAATTATGTGGTTCACCAGTTGGATAATGATTTCCTATCTTTCCATGGTAATCTGCAATCAAATTTGAAAATCCATAAGAGTTTTGTAACACTCTTAAAAACTGACTGTTAGAGGTAATACAATGCAGCAATGATCAAATACATATAATTGTTGACATCAGATGTGCGATGATTTACTAATAGAGTGAGGTGAGCAGCTCATATTTTATGCTCTTATGGTGTAGACAAATCCATTCCAAAGGATTGTCCTCTTGTGCTATACCTGTAGGAGACAATTTACTGGGTGAAACAAGTTGGAAGGCAGTGAAGGATCTACACAAAACACAAATGCCTCTTTTAGTCTGAACCCTAACGGAACAATGAGGAGTGACCTTAGTGGGTCCCATGTCAGATGAGGAACACAGAGGAAAACAGAACACGCCATGCAAAGAGAGCTTGGGCATAGAGTTTATTTAAAGAGTGTTGGGACAGTGATGGGGGAAGAGAGAGAGAAAGGAGAGAAAAGGAGAGAGGAGAGACAGAGAGCTGTCTCTTCAGAAGAACAGTGTGGAGAGAGACTGGGGTGGGGGAGAGGGCCAAGACAAGCTTCCTCACCTGAAAGAGAGAGATTGGGAGTGGGCAGAGTTTGTCTCTTAAAGGGACAGGGTACTGTCTGGTATCATCCTGCCATGTGACAGGAAAGGCCAGCACAATCCTAACACTGAGAATTGTAGCTCTTTCTGCCCCTGGAGATAATATTCAAGGACTTTCCAAGTTGTCTTTCCTGCTGTAGTTTTAAGTATATTGGTCAGTGAATAATTAAGTAAACATTCTGATTTTGCTGAAATTGCACCGGAAGTACCAGTATACCTCAGGAGGCTGGGGAGGAATCAGGAAATGAATTCCTTTGCCCTACTGTACCCTAGCTCCCTCAGCTGTAAACTTAGCATTTCATAGGCTCTCCTAAATCTTTATCAGGAACTGATAAAGAGAATTCAAGTTTAGAGTGATTACCTAATCCCTCACCCCATGCTTCAGGGTCATTTTCAGGCAATGGAGGATACATATTTTATAGTGGTTTATTATTTGTGTTTTAATAAGTAAAACTTGCCTGAAGATCAGAGGGCAAAGCAGCCATACTAGTCAGCCACACAGGCCAGGGAGTGGTGACATACACCTTTAATCCCAGGACTCGGGAGACATAGGCAGATGAATCTCTCTGAGTTCAAGGCTACCCTGGGCTACATAAAATCAATCCAGAAACAGATACAGGTGGTGGTGGCTCACACCTTTAATTAATCAGTGTTTGGGAGTCACACACTTTTAATCCCAGCACTAGGGAGATGGAGACAGAAGTGATATAGCTGGGAGGAGAGGGAAATATAAAGGAGAAGAAACAGGAACTCAGTGGAGTGTGGAGTCTGAGGATTCCTGGAGACAGGATCTCACCCTTTTGGTCTGAGGATTTGGGAGAGCTAGCCTCACACTGACTGCTCTGGCCATCACATGGCTCTCCTCTGCTGTGGGACAATAGTACCCTGTCACCTGTATTTTAAATAAATGCTGCTTGGCCAGTAGCCAGGCAGGAAGCATAGGCGGGGTGACGAGGCAGGAAGTGGAGGCAGGGCAGTGAGAATTCTGGGAAGAGGGAAGTTTCAGTCTGCAGTCATCACCCAGACACAGAGGAAGCCAGACACAGAGCAAGCAAGATGTGACTACCCCGCAGAAGAAGGTACCAAGCCACGTGGCTAACACAGACAAGAATTATGGGCTAATATAAGTTATAAGAGTTAATAAGAAGCCTGAACTAATAGGCCAAACAGTTTATAATTAATGTAGGCCTCTGTGTATTTATTTGGGACTAAACAGATGTGGGACCAGGTGGGACAGAAACCTCAGTCAACACTCTTCAGCTGATGACCTCTGGAGTGGGTGCAGGTGGGAAAAGACTTATCTTTTCTTGGGGTACTGGACACTAGAAATTTGATCATGCTCCAGTGAATATATAAATCACACAAAATGGACTTGTTTGTTAGCTTGTTTGCTCTTGGGGAGGTCCTGGGAGAAGGGGGAAGGGACAGGCTTTGGAAGACTGGGAGGTGAGGCAGAATCGGAGCACATGATATGAGATTCCCAAATAATCAGCAAAAAAGAAAAAGGAAAGGGAAATTATCCATCTCTTCCTCATGATTAATACCCTATCTTCCTTAAGCATTTTCATAACAATCCAAATTAATGCACAAGTGAGCCAAAATAGAATAAGGATCTTTTCCTTTTGTTAACATGCCTTTTCAATATTCTTTTGGACTTTATCAAGTTTTCTTCTGGAAACCAGGGATCTTAATTATAAACAACTTGCAAGCAACCTAATAATTGTGATTTTAATGCTTATGTTCCTCCTTTCTTTAAAAAATGCTGTATAAGCTTAATGTAAGGCAAGTCACACATGATGGACAAGCTGCATGTGGTGGGAAAGCTGTGTGTGGCTAAAACATTTTTCCTTAGAGGCCTGCGGCGCACTCATTCCTGTCTGCTACCCTGGGAGGAGCAAGAATATACTTTCCGAGAACACTCCTGTGTTCGGAAGAAATGGAAGTCACAGGACACTTGACTTGACTTCTTGGTGTTTTCCTACAAGCACTCGGTAATCTTCTCACATGACTCTATTCTTTGACTGTGATTGGACAAGGCTGTGTGGCTTTGGTGAAGAAAAGCTGTCTCAATAAGCTGGGCTAGGAAACGGAGAGAGAGGACAATGTGGCACCAAGATATCCCTAACGCCATGGACATAAGGGCCCACTTCTTTTCTTGAGCCCCACTGCTACGGTTTTCTCTCTTCCCAAGAGCCCTTCCACTATCAATCAAGTGTCTAATATAAGACCTGTGATGGGCAGGTTGTTTTTGATCTAAACCATGGGGTTTAGGATTAGACATAACTTTCCATGAAAGTGTAGATTAGTCTTTGTCTTATAGTTTCATAGGTATTTATGACAAAAAAAACCCAAAGAACCCAAACACATTTTTACTTCAGACCATGTAATCTCCCTTATCCTTTCTCTATTTATGCTACCATGTCTCTCAATTTCCTCCTTCTCTTCTTCGTCTTTCCCTTAACACACACACACACACACACACACACACACACACACACAGTCAACTGTCTGTCCATCCCTAGAATTATGAAGCTTCTCATACAGTCTTGATATTGGGCACTCAGGACCCTTGTGTAGAGTGCACAGAGTTCCTGCCTAATTCTAGTAATGTACTCAAGAGACTTCTCTGGGTTCGGTTGATGCCCAAACACTCTCAACAGTGGAACTACACACCTTTCCTGTTGCTTAATTCTTCCCTTTTCCGTTCTAACGAGGCTTTTGTTTTGCTTTTTTTGGGGGGGGTTGTTTTGTTTGTTTTTGAGACAGGGTTTCTCTGTGTAGATCCAGCTGCCTTGGAATTCACTCTGTAGACCAGGCTGGCCTTAAACTCACAGAGATCCACCTACATGTGTCTTCCAAGTTCTGGGATTTAATGTGTATACCACCAGGGCCTGACCATTCTAACAAGCATTGTTTTGTCTTGTTTTAGATTTATCTGTCTATCATCTATCTATCTATCTACCTACGTATCTATCTATCTTATATATATGAGTACTCTATCTGTATGTATGCCTCTAGGCCAGAAGAGTACATCAGATCACTATATATGATGTTGAGCCACCATGTGGTTGCTGAGAATTGAACTCAGGACCTCTGCAAGAGAGCCAGTGCTCTTAACAAATGAGCCACTTCTCTAGCCCTCCAACAAGTTTGTAAAATATACTTCTTTACTATTTTCATTCCCTTCTCTTCTCTCTTTTCAATGTTTCTATTAATTAGAAATAAGATCTCATATATGTCTTCACAATGTTTCTATTTGAACTCTCTCTGTTTCTTCTTGTGTTAGGTGATTATGGTTGGGTTTTGTTTCTCTTGATTTATTTGGGGGAGATTTCCTGAGGTCTCACAATCCTCTTGACATCTTTAAATGTCTAAAGTTCTTTGACATCCTCACATTTCTGTCTGGCAGTGTTCTGATTTTATAGGTTTAAGCCCTGTCTTTCTGCAAGACGTTATGGCACATTTCACTCTTTAGTCTCTGCAGAATGGCTTTTCCAAGATTTTGGCTTTCAGCTACTTACTCTCTTCTATGTGCAATTTCTTGGTTTCTCTCTTATATTTGATCTAGTTGTGGCATAGATTAAGGGAGTGAAATCTAGGCTCTGTGTAGCAGATAGTTTAGCAACTATTTATTTAATTACAGCACCACCACCTGAGTTTGTGCATCACACCCTGTAACAGAAAGTTCTTCTGTTTTATTTCTCTAGTAAAAATAAATCTCTGCTAATGTTCTTGGCCTGACAGAGTTGCCTAGATGTCAAAGTAAGGAAGGTGCAGCTTCAATCAACTTTACTATTTTGGAATATGATCCTGCAATACCCTCTAATTGACAGAGACGACTGACCCCATAAATCCATTGACTCTTCCCGAATTCTTCAAACTGAACCGGATTGGTCCTTTTGTTTCCAGCACACGTTCATTTGAGGCCTTTCACAAGTCTAGCATAGTGCCCATTACTCATCAGTCATTGCAATTGTTTCAGGATTGTGTTGCCTTTGTTTCTATTCTAACTCCCCTTGTGCCTGTAGGCATGAGCCATTCAAAACATTCTTTCCCTATAACCCAACAATGTTTGGAAACACTGCTTAATCCTATTCTTATTTTTAATTATAAAAAAAACAACTTTGTATCTCTATCCAGCTAATATATACATTTTGTCATCTGAGTCACTGACCAGGAAAGCCAAAACATAATAAAGATGTTGGTATATGCATTTATCAATGCAGCACAAACAAAGATAATATGTAGAGTTTAGCTACACATCTTTTCAACTAATTACCTTGCAAACATCCAAAATTCGAATTTATATCTTCAAAGATGTAAGTTTTCATTGGTGAGTTAGAACTAAGCGCTGGGTAGATGTCTTTAGAAATGCTTCACAGAAACAAGTTCCCACAGAACTAGTGTCTACAAAAACAAGTCCCCACAGAACTAGTGTCTGTCTGTTCCTGATCTTGTGAACCGGAACCCACTCTGTCAGCATAAAAGGCTAGAGAATTCCAACAGTTGTGGGTAGAAATGGAGACAAACCACAAAATAACTTCTCCCATTTTGAGGATAAATACCAAATGTAGAAGAAGTCACCAAAATGTGTGATTAATTTTTCTAAAAGACAGTGAGGGACAAAAAGCATCAGTATCAACCAAAGGTTCTCATTCTGATTAGGCTTTTCTTCTAATGTCTTGGATCTGTGGCTGCCAGATTCCTTTAGCCTCTCAGTCTCCTTCCCCACGTTGGTCTCTCAGTAAGATGTTAGTACTACCTCTCCCAGATTGCTGTCGCCATTGGTATTGAAACACACAGTCTAGTCCTGATAACTCTCCCAAAGGCAAAACTGAAGCTATGAGCTTGTGGTCTAAGGACAGTGATGGTTATGAAGTCCCTTGTTACTGCTTCAGCAACACACACCACAGAGGTATGATGTCCAGCCCTAAGGGTGTGGTGGAGACTTTTTCCATGGTGTAGGGGAACAACTCCCCTGAGCGCCTCACAGACCAAAGTCTGATCCTGTCGTTCTCCTAGACAGCTTGAAAATTAACTCATAAATTATAATAAATTCCTTTATACCTAAAACTATCGGAAGTGATTCTGCTGTCCAACCCAATACTGGCAAATAATTGAGAGCGATCCCCTGCTCATGTGAGCCTTGTTGCCCTTTATCGATCAGCTCTTTTCCATCGAGCTGCTCCAACTGTTATTTGTCAGTATTTAAAATGCATAATTCTTTATTGATTCTTTGAAATTTTCACATCATGTACCCCAATCCCACCCACCTCCCAGTCCCTCTATTTGTGCCCCTCACCCCCGCAGTATGCCACCCCCAAAATTAATTAAAAACAAAACAAAATGAACAAACAAACAAAAAACACCCACGTTGCTCATCCATCTTTCCAACACCTCTTCATTCATCCTGGTGACATCAGGAGCTGCGGTGTGTCACGCAGGGTACCCCCTTTGTCCAATCGACCCCACCCGCAAAATGTTCATCGCAGTGAGTCATTGGTGTGGTTCAAGGCCTCTGGTTTCTGGTACATGATCACCACTGGATCCTCATGGAAACTCCTCTCAGATACCCTGTTGTTACCCCCAGTTGATCCTGCGGTTATTGTTCTGCAGGACTGGTCCTTCCTGTACTCCAGCAGCTCAGAGACAGGGCAGCTGTTAGGGTGAGCCAACCCAAGGCCCAGAATGCGGGTCTGGGTGGTAGCTGAATGGGCTGGTCTGAGCCATTGAGACTACAGTCTCAGGTGAAGGGCAGAGCCAGCTCTCCTAGTCCCATGGCCTCAGGGCCAACTCTGTCATGCCTGTATCTCTCCAGAGTGCTAGTGTCCGGTGAGGGGCAGAGCCAGCTATCTCGGGGCCAGTGAGGGACAAGGCTGACTCAGCACAGCCTTTGGATTTCAACATGCATTGTTCCTATGAGTCCCAGTGGTTAACAACACAAGTCATGGACATCAGCCCAGACCCTGGCTGTTGTTGGGCCATGGACTCAGACATAGCCCATGGCAGTAGCCCGGACCCAGCCCAGTGTGGCTGCATCGGCCACTCAGATTGGCATGGCCCCCTTCGTTTTGTTGGTCGTGTTATTTTCATTACCAGTATTTTCTACTTCTGCAAAATAAATTATGAGAAACCTAGTGGTCTAAAACAATATTCCCTGCTCACAGACCTTTAGGACAGAAGTCCAGGCAGACTCAGCTAGGTCCCTTGTGTCACACAAAACTGAGTTCAACTTTTCAACCATGCTACGCTTTCATGGTAGAATCTGTTTTACACCCCATTTAGTTTGATGGGGGAAATCCAGTTTTCTTGATGTTGTAGGTTTAATGGTTCTCATTTCCTTGATCTCTGTCAGTCAAAAGCTAATCTTCCAGAGCCCAGGAATCCCTTGTTGTGTGTTCCTTTCCATCGTCAAGACAGCAAGAGAACCACACTTCTGTTCTGATTTGTCCTTCTGCTACAGGCCTGAGATGATTCTGACTTTAAAGTGTTTAGAACATTCTAGCAGGGGCCACCACACGTCAGCTCCCTTTCAAACAACCCAGTCACCTGATTAGTGTATCTAACTGCATCTGCAATACCTTCTTTGCTATCTGATAGCACATAATCACAAGAGAAAAAATTATATGAGGGCAACAGTCATTAGGGTTACTCTTAGATTTCTATGTATTTCAGTCATCTCTTGCTATGTTCATAACTTAATATTGAAGTCTATTTTTTATTGTCTTGTACTCTTCAATTGGAAAGAAATTGGTATTACTCATCAGGCATCTTTTTATCATTTTATATATTTAATTATTATTTAATGTGTATGGGTATTTTGCTTACATGTACATCTGTACACCACATGCATGCCTGGTGTTCTGAAGAGCAGAAGAGGATGTCCTATCCCCTGTACCTTGAGTTATAAACAGTTAAGAACTGCCACATAAGTACGGGACCCAGGTTCTATTCCCATGGGTGCTGGGGATGGAACCTGGTCCTCTAGAAGAGACAGTGCTCTTAAGTGCTGAGCCATCTCTCCAGCCCCTCAGTCTGGCATCTTGAATTAAAAGTAATAATAATAATAAAGCGAGTTTCAAATTTATTTCTCTTATATCTTGGTTGTGAAGCATGGAAATACATTTTCTCTATAAATGACTCAGTCGCCTTTGCGAGCCTCCATTTCCCTTGATTGCAACAAGAAGAAAAACCTTTGCTGAATGTAATTTAGTGTGAATTAACAGTTCAACAATCTTAGCTAAATAATACCTATTGTCAAAGAAAACTGTGCTGGGTGGAGTTAAAGAGGCACATAAGACTTCATGAAATGCTGTTGCAATAAGGAAAGAGATCAAACTCAATTTCACTGAGATAAGAACAGGAATTTTTGAGCATTTGGATGAGCTAGTGGAAAAGTATTGCTGTGTGAAAATAGGGCAGTTAGTCACTGTGACTCTGCCATTGTATTTATTGCTTGACGTTTTACTAAATTGGGATTGCATTGCCACAGAGGGTGGGGTTTAGGAGTCCTCTCTTTCTGGATAATTCTTTATCAAAGGGGTGGTGCCCATATTCTTCAGGAGAATTTTCCTGGGTTTTGATACCATCAAAAGGCTAGAAGAATGCTTACATATCAGAGAAGTGAGAATTTTCCTTTGGAAATTTTCTGAAGTATTGTTCTACAGCAAGGCAAGTCAGGGATTCGAAGTGAGCAGGGAAAATGGTCTCAGGCTTAGTTGATTTAAATGGAGTGCTAAGACCTTCTTAGACTTAGGAGAAATAAGGAGAAAAGGTTTAGAATTTTTTTTTTTACTCCATTCTAGTTTCATTCTGTTGCTGTGATCAAATTACACAGACAATAGCAAGAAAGAGAGAGCCTATTCTTGCTCAGAATTCCAGGTTAAAGCCCATCATAGCAGGGACTTAAAGTCACACCATACTGACAATCAAGGGAAGGGAAATAAAAGCTTGCCTGCTCACTCAGCTTGGCTTTTTTCACTCTTATGTAATTCAGGGTCTGGCCCATGAAACATTGCTGCCAATATTGAGAATGGATCTTCCCACATCAATTAACACAATTAAGAAAATAATCTTCATTGGCATTATCCACAGGCCAACTTTATCCAGAAAATTCCTTATGGGTGCTCTCGTTCTGGTGATTCTAGATTGTGTTAAAACAGACTATCACACACTCTCCTCTCTATTTTCCCCCAAGAAGGTATAAAGGGCATGAAGAAACTGAAGTGTGTATAAATTTGAGTCTAATAACAGAAGTTGAGGGTCTTAAATTCATAAATGTCTTCTGGATTCTTACTAGTCACTTCTGCAGTGAGAGTTCCCTGCTGGTGTCCACGACATTTACACAGTCACACTGTAACTGAAGCAATTTTATTTTGCTTGAGATACCATGTTGGCACCTTCTACTGGAGCCCTTGGTTCTGTTTCTTCTGTCTTGAGCTTAATCATTCTGTCTCTTCTTTTTTTCGTTTATGCACATTTACTAGAGGAAAACATAAACTCTTATATTCTCTGTATGCCTTTAATCATTCTGAGCTGGCCTAGTCAGGATTACTATTACTATAGCAAAACACCATGACTAAAGCCTGGGGAGGAAAGGGTTTGTTTGGCTCACACTTCCACAGCACTACTCATCATCCCAGGAAGTCAGGACAGGAACTCAAACAGGGCAGGAACCTGGAGGCAGGAGCTGATACAGAGGCCATGGAAGGATGCTGCTTACTGACTTCCTCTTCATGGTTAGTTCAGTTTGCTTTCTTCTGGAACACAGGACCACCAGTCCAGGGATGGCACCACCCACCATGGGCTGGGCCCTCCTCCATCAATCACTAATTAATAAAATGCCCTTCAGCTAAATCATTTTTTCCATGATTGAGGTTCTCAGGATATTCCTATGTATTAGACAAAGCAAAAACAAAAACAAAAACAAACAAACAAACAAACAAAAACCCCTGAAGATTTCTTGTAGAGTAGGGCTTCCTAGCTCTGTCCCTGGAGTATTTTCCCACACACAACAGTCCCAGGAATGCTCCGTCATCACCAATCTATCCCAATATTCATCACTCGTGGTCTAATTAAATACACCCATATTGAGATTAGAAACTGACTTCCCCCTCTTCTTCCTTCTCTGCAGATGCTGCAAGTCTAGCTTTTCCACATCTCAGGCTGGAGATACAGTATCTACTAGCACCTGTCTTCTACTCTCAGCTGCATTAATAACTCACTTATTAAACAAATTTATCAGTTCACAAAGCTCCATCCGTTTTCCTGGGAGAAATATGCCTTGGCATATAACATGGAGGATAATACTGTAAATTCAAGGATAAATTTTAATTCTCCAAGTTGAAGCATTTGCAAAACCATTACTTCTCTCATCAAAATTTCAAAAGATGAAGACAGCATATGGGACATCAGGGGCTCTAATCTGTTTTTAAAGTTTTAACTGTCAGCTATAAAAACAAATGCCATCCAGCTAGACTACAGTTCTGCTTAGCAACCTGTACTTTCTCTTTTTAACTCCCATGAGAACATGAATAGTGTTACTTTTACTATGGAATTAAGGAACTATAGTCAATTTATATAATTTATAGTTTAAGTATGTGATCTTTTGAAAATGCTATTTATCACATAGAAAGAAAATATCATTCTAAATAAAAATGCAATAGCTTAAATGTTTATTGATGTTTGATTTCTAAATTCTTAAATAACTGTATGCATACGCACACACCAGGCACATGGAGGGTGGTGGGTGAAGAATGACTCATAAAGTGTCTTCAAGATGAAGCCCGACTCATTCTGTTACATAGAAAATAGGAATTGACATCCATTAATTCTGAGTTTTTAAATTATAAATACTATTATATAAAATGAATTTACAATTTATCTTGTTCTCTTAAAAAGCCCTGAAGGTGTTTTCTTACTATATGGTGTTTTTTCTTTGCTTACATGTTTGATTCTCATGTTGGAAGAATGGTCGTGTAGCTGTTAGTTCTTCATTACTTAATAAGAAAGCAAAACAAAATTCAGTCAGTTCAGACCTTGGACCTGAGGTCCCGTGGTGTTTATGCGGATGGCTCACCTCTTGTCAAGCTGCCCTAACTGCCGTCTTTACACTGAGGTGGGAATTTTGCCATTTTCTTTTCGGGTTCTTGACCTAATCTATTGGTGGTTTCCTCCTCTGAGAAGATAGGATCGATGCCCTTCTTATTTCTGTAACCCAGCCACCACGTAGAGATCTCTCCTGCTTTCAATGTCCTCGAGAGAATCCAGCAATATGGCTTCCCGTTCAGTAACCATGATTCAAACTGCTGACTGATCCTTTAGGATAGTTCTCAAATTAAAAGATAGAAATAAAGTTTAGAAATAATTTGTGGGCTGTTGGGTAAACTTTTCATACCTAAAAAAAAAAAAATCTAACTCCTTAAAAATAGAGCTTTGTAAGTTCAGAGGCCGTGGACACTGTGACAGCATATCTAATATTCAACCCCAATGTGAAGCTTAAATTTCTCCTAGCTTTAAACAGGCACAGCACACAACACATACACACACACCCCACACCCAACTGAACTGCCTAAAGCTTCCCTACTTTCTCCATCTTCCCTCAGCCACTTACTCAGTGTATCCTCTTGTGAGCCCCTGGAAAACGCTGGTGGAAATCCGAACACCAGCCATCATGCCGAGTTTTTTGTTGTCGCTGTTGTTCTTTTTTCTTTCTTTCTTTCTTTCTTTCTTTCTTTCTTTCTTTCTTTCTTTCTTTCTTTCTTTCTTTCTTTCTTTCTTTCTTTCTTTCTTTTTTCTTTCTTTTTTTATTTGTATTATGGATGAGAAATACGCAGAGCATACGCTGTAACTGGGCTGCGACTGCCCTAACATAGGGCTCTCACCAGTTCTGCCTGTGAGCCAATCAGCAAAAAGACTAAGGGGTTTGCACATGTGCCTGCGGCCCCGGGGTTTGAAAGTCTGCGAGTGGACTCGTGGAATCTCTCCAGGTTCAACTACCTGGAGCCAGGCACCCTAGGGCTCCTCGGACAGAGCTACCGTCACCACGGCAACTGCGCTGCACGCTGTTGCCATAGAGACCCGAAGCGCCCCAGAAAGCCTAGCTCAGTGGCGCCTGGGCCGCCCAGGATGCTTCGCGGAGGCGGTAAAGCCTCCGAAAGACGACGACACTTGAATGGTAGCCTCAGCTGGCAGCAGGACCAGGCGCTGAGTAGCAGTATCTATCTCCTGCGACAGATCGGCCCCACCGGCTTTCTACTGAGGGAGGAGGAGCCAGAAAAGGGGAATTTCAGAGTAACGACCGTACCCCGTCTTCCCTGGGTCTTGGGGTGGGGAGGAGGGAAGCCCACTTCATAACCCTGCACAGACAGGGGCCTCAGCCGAGGCCTCACCCCCACCGCTGCTCCCCAGAGTTAATGCAAGTTACAAAAGGAAACAGTATCTACCCGAAAAGATTCTTTCTTGATAGTTAGGAACTCGACTGCGTCCAACTCCTGTAAGATGGACCTTGAACTTTAGTATTAAAAACAAATAAAGGAGGGGGTGATATGAATATTTGGTTTGTGGGAATGTGTATTCCTGGACGCCTTGTTAGTGGTCACCAGCGCTGTAAATCAAATGAAAACCCATTAAAATCAGGTTTTCTAGAATGGTCTCTAACTGAGATCATTTTCGTTTTACTTGTTTTTAAATCTGTAGCAACTCATTAGAGGATAGTTTAAATGATACTTTGAAAATTGTGTGAGTGAGTAAGAATTCCATTTCATTTTGCTGAAAGAGAAAAGATGCTTCATATTTCCATGGCCTCTTGTCTGTCAGGATGAGCCACTGAACACTTGCCAGGTGCTTTACAAATGAAAACTTATTGCCTCGTAGCTGAGTACTGGATACAGTTCGTCACTCTGTACTTTGTTCAAAGCATGCTCTTTTACTTTGCCGAATACACAATTTATTGTGTTTAACGAACAGTTATAGACTATATTATCTTGAATAAATCTAATCCTCTCTCATGAAAGAAAAGTTCAGATAATCCCCCCCCCCAAATTTCAGGTGAACAAACCTTCTTACAAAAGGCAAATGCCTTTAGCTCTGTCCCTTAAAAAAATAATAGTTTGGGGTGAATGCTTTTAATTTTATATTTAATTTCACCTAAGTACAGAAGCTCTTTAAAAAAAAATGTGTTAATCCATAGTGCCAGTTGTTGACAAAGGTCAAGAATACAGAAGTGGAAAACCAGCCTAGATTGTGAAGAAAGAATATTTCTCAAAAGGTCCTAGCCAATCACAGATTCAGTTCAGAATCACCAAACTAAATTAATTCTTTAAATGTTTTTAATTTAATTACTTTTATCAGCTTGGTTTTGCCATAACTCTAAAAATTAACCTGTTTTTAAAATTTTTCTGTCTTACTTTTCTTTTAAAGGTTTTGCTAGGAAACCCTCATGAATGTAACTGCCCCACGTTTCTGAAGAAGGGGGAACTGTGTAAGCATATTTGTTGGTGAGTGACAGCAACAGTCTTCCACAGGGAAACACGTCTTACCATTTTCCATGGTTTGAATGAAGCAAGAAGAAAGAAGTTTGGTATTGGGGAGATTAACAGTTAAAATAGCCATACTTTACCAATGTGTTTCTTAGTATTTCAAGAATTCCATTTTAGTCTGAAAAGTGAGTAACTCAATAGAGAATCATTTAATATATAAAGTTGAAAAGTATTGATACATATTATGTGCACGAATGTGAAATCCAATGATCAAATCCACGATTACTCTTGAGACATTACTTTCTTCAAAACTTCCTGTCTTCTGAAATACAGAAAATAGTGTTGTTTTCAGTGTGTCAGGTTTCAGACAACTTTCACCTTTAATATAAACATTTTGGGATAAAAATGAGGACTCTAACTGAAGGTTACCTCTCAAACCTGAAGCTTCTACAGTGTTAGGAAAACCTAAGTGTTGGGTAATTACCTTCCACACGTGGAAGACAATCTTACCAATTAGGAGAGCCTGCTTAAGTTTGCTTTGCCTTCCTATAGTCACACCAACAAATCAATAAAGACACCCTTTTAAAATTATTTTTTTTTTTTAGTTTTAAATTTGTGTGTGTGTGTGTGTGTGTGTGTGTGTGACTGGCCTGGCTGGATGTATGCATATGCACCATGTGTGTGCCTGGTGCCCACAGAGGTCAGAAGAGGGTGTTGGATCCCTTGGAACTGAAGTTACAGATGATTGTGAACCTTCGTGTGGATGGGGAGAATTGAACCTAGGTCTTCTGTGAGAACGAGTGCCGAGCCATCTCCGCAGTCCCAGTAAATACATTCTTATAGTTTATTACCGGTCGGCAACTGTGTATTGCTTTCTAATGCCTTTTCTTACCAGGTTTGGGACTGATCCATTGAACTTCTACTAACATAGGTTATTGGCTGTATCTGAAAGATAAAAATGTTGTACTTTCAAATGTACAGTGTCACTATAACACTTAGAATAGGTGTCTCCAATATTATTTTATGACAAGGCAGGTATGGTCATTCTTTTCTGATTTTAATATACCATAACTCATTTCATATAATATTTTAACCATAAACTAAATGCAAATATTATCCAAGTATATAGTGTATATAATTAATGTAATTAATGGAGCACATTTGCTGTATTTTTTTTAAAAATGTATGTTTTCCCCTCTTGAAAGGTCACAGTTTTAGTTAGAGTTGAAAGTTTTCTACTATGCACTAAAATGGTAGGTGTACAAACACCAATCCCTTGGTGCTCTCAAGGAGTCAGAGGAGGTGTTGTGAATACCTGGACTCTGTCACTACCCTTTGAAGGACTGTGTCTTGAGAGATAATCGCATTCTCCCTCTGACCAAACCTCTTTAGCACAGACATAATTCGCTTGTCAATTTGAACATTAACTCATTTTAAAACACGACTCTGATTGACATAAAATTAAGTTTATTCACAACATTTTTGCATTGCAAATCAAATAATTCTTTTTACAGTCTACATGTTTAAACAATATGTCTTGAGATTATATAAAAATAAATGTTTTAATTTCTTTCTACTCATGAATATTAGGGTGTTGCTGAAAAAATTCAAGCTTCCAAGGAATCATGAATGTAAGTTTCTGGCTTTTTATTTTCTAATCCTTTACTAATTTAAAATTAACAAAACAAGAACTTTTTATTTAAATGTATTCTAAACTCAAATGCTTACTTTCCTAAAGAATCTGGTAACTATCTCTCCCCAAAGTTTTTACACTTCAAGAAGTTGAAACAGTTTCTTCCTTAACAAAAATGAAATTTTATATATCACATTCAAACTCAGATTCGTAAATAAAAACAAGGATGAGAACCACAGAGATAACTCAGTGGGTAGAATTATTCGTAGTGCAAGTCAACGGACCTGAGTGCAGTCCCTGCCCCACATGGCAGAAGGAAGGATGCATCTCCTGAAATGTCCTCTGAACTCCACGTGTACAAAGTGGTTCACGCGCCCCTGAAGGTGCATGTGTACATTAGTAATGAAAGTACATAAAAACTGACATGAAATCACAAGTATTTCCTTGAAGGTTTGCACAAAGTTTAAATTAGAAAAGTAGAGATGAAACAATGGCACTATTTAGAAGAAAACAATTCATCTTATCCGAAGCAAAGGTTCATAGTGATTTTAAATATATGTTTTGTGTAGGATAAATAAAAATTTTCAGATACCAGAATTACCATGACACATAATTGCATTTAAAACTACTTTGGCTACACCAGGCATAGCGGTGTACTCTTTTAATCCCAGCACTCAGGAGCACTGCCTGAAAATTAGGCATTCAAATATATGACCCTATCGGGATCATTCTTCTTCAAACATCACATACTGACTTCCCCTTTTATTTCCTCTCTAAGCCCGGAAATCATGCAAGTCGTTATTTGTCCCCCCATACTCTTCTCCCAGGTCTTGTCCTTCAACAACCTACCTATTTCTAAGTGTTCCTACACTTTTACCACTGTTCCGCTGTGAGCCCTTCCTCCTATTCTCTACACCTCCACTGTTTTCACAGCCTGCGCTTTGTGCCACCTTGGACATCTCTTCAAATCCTTTCTAGCATGTTGGCAAGGTAGTATAATCTCACACATATTTCTTTTTCTATTTCAACATTAAGTGAAATGTTTGACTTGCTATTCTTCATATTTTTTCCATATCATTTCATAAGCTTCCATATTTCAGTTGAAGAACAGAAATATAAGATACAATTTTGTATTTTGCAGTTTTATAAAAATTAAAAAGAAACTGAAATAATTTTAAGAACATATTTCAACTTGACATCAGAGAGCAAAATAAAAATGTCATTATGAAATTGGAATAGAAATTAGAAACACTTATTCTTTCATTTTTGTGTATTGTAACTTCTCCACACTCAGGCACTGTATTTCCATTGCTAATATTTAATCCGCATGTAGTCTAATGCCTGAAAATCATGTATGAAAATAAAAGTCATAAGGAAACCTATTACTTTGTATGCTAATTTAAAAATAAATAACAAAAAGAAAAATAGACTTACATAATACTCAAGTCATCAGAAACATATTCATTAAACTTCTGTTAACTACAGATCATCAGATATAAATATAAATGATAAAATTTTTAATTTACCTTTTTAGTCACATGAGCTAAATCCAGGCATATAACAGTTCCTATGGCCAGTGGCTAAAATATTAGACATCATAACTTTAAATATGTTGCTGTAGGATAACCCTTTTGTACACTTTGAATATGTGTTGCTTTAATTGGTTGATGATAAAGTTTCTTTGTCCTATAACAAGGCAGAATATAGCTAGTTAGGAAAGCCAAACTGAATACAGGGAGAAAGAAGGGCAGAGTTGAGATGCCAGCCAGCTGCCCAAGAAGCAAGATACCAGCAGACCAGTAAAAGCCACAGCAACATGGCAATACATAGGTTAATAGAAATGGGCTAACTTAAACGTAAGAGCTGGTTAGTAGTAAGCCTGAGCTATAGCCCAAACATTCTGTAATTAATATTAAGCCTCTGGGTGATTATTTACAAGTGGCTATGGGGTGGGGTGGGACAGAGAAACCTCAATTTACATATGGTACCCAGTGTCTGGCATGGATCCACACAAGACCTAAGAAAGCCTGAAACAGGATTCTAGACACATAAAAACAGAGTCAGACATGGCTTATTGGTAGTCACATTTTTTTCATATAGGCTCTGTTGGCTGTGACCAGATGCACAGCTCCTTTAAGAGAAGGCTTCCTTCCTAGGTACTGGTGGCACAGAGGGCTCTTTTGGAGGTCCTGCCATGGAGAACCTATGGTTATGCATGTGATTGGAGCTGTACACTGCTTCCCAGAGTTGGGGCAGTGAGCATGGTTCTCACTGGTAGCTCTGCCATGAGACTAGATGCTCAGAGAACTGGGGTGGAGGAGCACCATTCACTAAGCTGAGCAGTACAGACAATTGACACAGAGGTTTAAGATCTCTCTCATGTGATCAAAAAACAATACAGATAAACAATAAGGACAGATTCAGACAAAAAGGCCTCTAAACAGGCCACAGTATGTTTAAAAAAATGTGTGTAGGCTTGAAAGAGAAGATAAAAGATAAAGACAATCATAGATTAAAAGAATAATTTAAAGAATATAAAGTGAGGTCCTTAAAAATGAAATAGAGTAATAAAAAATTATAATAAGCCACATAAAAATGGAAAATATGCAGAATCTGGATTATGTATATTATTGTGTTTTGCTTGGAGTTTTTGACTGTTAATGAGCTAACTGCTGAGAGACATTTGATTGTGGGGCTGCTAAGTCAAATTAACCTATATGTTTTAAAGTTATCCTGAATTTAAAATTTGCGTCTAAAGAGATGTTGCTTTGGAAAAGAGGTTCTGCTTTTGTTTCTACAGAAGATGTGAAGCTGTGGATTCCTTCCAGGCTAATATAGTTTGATTGAAGAAGACTCTCTTAAAGGTCTATGATGAGAACAATGGTCCAGTTGATCCAACATCCACAACAGCTTCAAGGTTTCTGGCTGAGATGGACCAGGCACACAAAATATCCCAGTCAGGACTTGACCATAATTTTAAATTTTTTCAGGGTCACTCAAAAATCACCTAGCAAAACAATCAGCAGGAAGTAGTCTTAAGAACTACGCCTAAATTCCAAAAAAATATTGTTTATAAATGTTTGTTTTCATTTAAGGGACATTGGTTATCAATTGCTATTGATCATAGTCAAATCTCTTTCTAAAAGAAGAAAGGGGGATATGATATAAAAATGATGGAGAAAAGAGTATATTATTGAATCTACTTTAATCCAATAAACAACTGTTAATCACAAAATATTTTACAGTTGTATGGCTTTAGTTTATTGAGTAAATTTAAAGTTAATTTCGTTATGCTGTATGCATATATTTTGACTCTTGTTTAAGGTATTGTGTTTATACAGCTCAATTAAAAATGTAATGTATAATTAAAAATACAGATTTACAAAAATAGTCATTTATAAAATCAAACTTAAGGTCGTGTTAGTTATGTTTTCTAGATATACAAAGATATATTTCATATAGATATGTATCTTCAAACACTTCAAAGACCTACAGAATACAACATTTAAAATGTTTTAATAACTTAATTTTTTTGATGTGAGACACATCTGCTCCTGGCATCACTGATCTACTCCCACAATGATGAGTGGGTACCTAAGACACTCCATATGGAGTTTGCTTTCCTTTTGGCAAAATTGGCTAGTTGGGCAAGAAACTGCCATTGCCTCAACTGTTCTTCAATCTGAACAAGTTGTTCAATCTGGACAAACAGGATATAAAGAAAAGCAACTGCCAAACTTTTCTAAGACAGGGTAGGACAGTTCTTCAAATTTTCCTGCTTCTGAAAAGGATCTTTCAGATATTCTAGACATATAAGCCAAAGTTGGATGCCCCAATGTTAGAGAGACCTTGAGTGACTGACCAGGCAGCAATCTGTTTCTGTCATTCCTTATCCTTTTTGGAAGTCACTTGCCTACACTTCCTGCTTACTCTGGTAATATTATTTTCCTTTCTGGTCTTCGATGGAGTTGAAGACTAGATAATTATAGTTATAGCTTTTCTTATTTATGGTAAAAGTTAAATTAGATGTAAAACTTTAAACTCACCAAGATAGAATAGATAATTAAATATTTTCTCTATTTGTGTCAACTACAAATAGACTAGATATTGTAACTGTAGTTCTTTATGATAACTGTTTGTTGTATGTAATATTACTATGCTAAAGTTAAAATCTTCATTTTTGTTTAGATGGAAAGGAGGAAATGCTTTGAGATGATCTTTCTATATGCTATGAATATGTATTCCTCTTATTGATTAATAATAAAAGCTGTTTGACCAATAGCCAGGCAGGATAAGGTTAGATGGAACACTCAAACTGAGAACTCAGATGAAGAGGGTGGAGCTGAGACAGATGCCAGCCACCTTCTAAACAAACAGGACATGTAGAAAATGAGATAACAAGAACTAGGTCCTCTGAATGTGGGTGACAGTTGTGTAGCTTGGCGGTTTGAGGGGCCACTGGTGTGGGACCAGGATTTCTCCCTAGTGCATGAACTGACTTTTTGAAGCCCATTCCCTATGGCGGGACACCTTGCTCAGCCTCAATCCGGGGGGGAGGGTCTTGGTCCCGCCTCAATGTGATGTGACAGACTTTGTTGACTCCCTTTGTGAGGCCTTACCCTCTCTGAGGAGTGGATGTGGGGTGAGGTGGGGGAAGGTAGGAGGATTGGGAGTAGGGGAAGAAGGGGAATTGGGATTGATATGTAAAAGAAAAAAGATTGTTTAAAAAAAGAAAATAAAAGGAAATGAGGTAATAAGCCTTGAGCCATGTTGCAAAACATAGATAGAACTAGGTTAATTTAAATGTAAGAGTAAACTAGTAATAAGCCTGAGCTATTGGTCAAACATTAATAATTAATGTAAGCCTCTGAGTGATTGTTCAGAATTAACTGTGGGATGGGGCAGAACAGAGAAACCTCTGTTTACAGTATGAATTTAATCCTATGAACTGGTAATATTTCAACATTTTCACTTCAAAAACAGCATTTATATATAGATAATTCCAATAATTCATGTTTGCCTTTTTTTGCTTCTTAAAGGCAGAAGTCATTGTTATCTATCAATACAGAAAGTATAAAATTATTTAGACTATATATTAATTTTAAAATTTTATACTTCCTAATAAAATATAAGAATATGCAGAATTTTTAATGTTGCTTTTACAATTGTATGTATGTATATATAAACATGTATGTATACAGAAACCTGCTCAGGTGGAATTCTGTTTTTACCACACAGTTTCTGTCACTCACTGTCTTCAATTCCATGTATTTGTCATAAGTTCGCCCAATGACTAATGTTCCACTGAAAATCTATATCAGAATTACCCTCCTATTATTCAATATTTGTTTCATTTCTACTTTTCATATTCTTTTATATGAAATTTCCTTGTTTCAGTTTTTTAGCCTAACATCATTAATTTTTAATAGTCATGTTAAAAAATTTTTATTTGCTTCTCATGCAAAGTTCTCTTTTAAATACCTTTCCCCAATTTACAATGAGTTCGGAAGTGTATCAATATTTTTCTGTGTTATTGGGTTCATGTTTAATGGAGCTTAAAGATACTGACTATGTATTTAAGTCTCTAACACAAATAAAGATGTGTAGAAACATTTTGACATGTTAATATTACTGTAATTTTAGGACAACACACAGACTAAATCATGCAAAATGTAAAGAATAGCAGCTGCAAATTCAAAGTCGTTTATTCATGCCTACTAAATTAAGTAGAATTCTCTCCCCTTCCCACATGTCAGATATTCTTATGTAGAAATCCAAAATAGCTCCAAATAACTTTTTAAATATACAAAATTTATGCTTCCATTCTTTATTATTTATTTAATAGATTTAGTTTGATGTTTCTACCTTATTTTTGGTTTAATTCACTTGAAAGAAAGATGAAAATTTTTTTTTCTCAATAATTTACTGAAGCAGCTGTGTGGTGATGCAGAGACAATAAATTTCAACCAAACACGTCCTCCGACCTGCACCAACACAACCACATGTGGATGCCGTAATAACAAAAACAATAGAAGGGCCAGCCAAAGAAGTATGAAAGACTATTACCATTACAAAGAAAATATGATTCTGAAAGGATTGAAACAGTGCACATGAAAATAACAAAGAAAGAGGTGTAATAGTACAAAGAGGCCATATGTTTAAAAAAAAGTCACAGAGACAACATAAGGAACACATTGAGAAGTGTAATCTCTGAAATGTTTTGAAAGAATTTTCAGTTTCAGTCCAATAAACAGTCAAAGGTAATTTATACATAAAGAAGTCCAGTTAGCAAATGGCAATGGGTGGTAGCCTTGCAAATTTCATTAGAATTGGAAAAAAAAAGTGAATTAAAGTAAGGGAGGAGCACACACTAAATAAAACGTAATAAATATGCAAACGTTCTTCTGTTTGCCTCATGTTCACAAGACTATAAGAACATTGAATTAGTAGTGTTTTATTTGTGTGGTGGGTTGAGATTGTTGGACAAGATTAGCTGTTTAATTCTTTTCTTGTAGAATACTCTTGTTGGTCTCATACATTACCTCTTCCATACGATCTCAAGTGCTTCTGCTATTTTCTAATGTATGCTCTCCCACACAGAACAGTTCCAGGGCAGCTTCTTTCATGAAATTCCTTTTTAAAAGAGAGCAGATGTTGCTGTTTCTCTATGTCAAATAATCCTCCTCCAAGTACTGGGTAATTAAAGTTTGATTTCCTCTCCCAGTCCACCTGCACCTGCCCTATCACCTCAGATAAGAAACAAAGGTTTCTTTACTGAAACAAAAGTACTATTTTTTTGCTGTTCCTTTTTGGTATTTAATTAGAAAGGGGTCTTTCCAGGAAAACAGAGCTTTCACACTCCTGCATCTAATATTTAACTTATATGTATTTAAAATATACCAACTAAACGGAACTTGGGGAACTAACAACTAGAAATTAAGTTGTGCTTTGTTAGAGAGAGAGGGCAGGCAGGAGAGAAGGAGCCATGGATGGAGAGAAGGAATCTCAGGTTCTAAGATTAAAACGATATACAAACAGTTGGTTGTAAGCACAGCAGGATGAGGAAAATTCAGGGTTCCCCAGGGTGCAGGCAATGCGGTGTCCTGCAGAACACTGTCCAAGTCTGACATGAACCAAAGCACTCCTCTATGGCTACAAAACTAAAACAGGAAAATAGGCACAACTCATCACCCCTCTTTATCCACTCCCTTAACAAACACAGCCGTATGTACCTATTCACATGCTCCTTTTTTCCTTGTATGCATTCTTATTACTGTTTGTTTTAGTTTATTTAAATGTTCATGTGTTTGTGTCTCTTTGTGTATGCCTCATGTGGTGTGTTTACTAAACCAGAGGAGAGTATTGGAATCCCTGGAGCTGTGATGGCAAGAGTTCTGGGAACTGAACCTGTGTCCTCTGCAAGTGCACTATGTTCTCTTAACGGGTCACTTCTCCAGCTCTTATTTTAATACTGTTGCATGCTGATGAGGGATTTGTTTACAGTCACATGAAAAGACCAAAATGTCACCATAATGCCAAAAGCAGGGTTAGCATTATCACGTCTCAAGCCTGTGATAATACATCCTGCATTATTTTTAGTAGCAATTGTAGGAGGGGGCAATCGAATTGTTTTTATAAATTACTCTTTTCTAACGATTCTTTTTCTAAATAGAACACGAAGAAGCGGTCACTGTGACTAATAATCCAACTAGTACTATCCTGGTATTTGAAAGAACACTATAACGCACCCTGCTATTACGTCTTCACATTTCCTTTCTTGCCACCGAACTCTAAGGCTTTGGTATTTCTTGCTAGCTGCTTTCCAGCTGGGTCTTGCAGAAGGAGAAATAAATGACTTGCTACGGGGAATCCACCAGGTTCAAACTCCCAAGCGTGGAGCAAGGGATGAGAACACGTGTGTGGAAGAAGACGGCTGCCTCAGACAGAAGGACATCAGCGCCGAGGACATTTGTCCCATTTGTCAAGAGGTGCTGCTGGAGAAAAAACTCCCTGTCACCTTCTGCAGGTGACAGATTTAACGCTGGATCTGAAAGTCTTATGAAAACTCTAGTCTAATGTTCTTTTTTTAAAAGATGTTTATTTATCTATTATGTATACAGTATTCTGTTTGCATGTATGCCTGCAGGCCAGAAGAGGGCACCAGATCTCATTACAGATGGTTGTGAGCCACCATGTGGTTGCTGGAAATTGAACTCAGGACCTCTGGAAGAGCAACCAGTGCTCTTAACTGCTGAGCCATCTCTCCAGCCCCGTAGTCTAATATTCTTATGAAGTTATTTTATGAGATTCCTTGAGAGACAAAATAAGAACTTCCTCTCTGTCTGATTCCTATTTTCTCTGTGCTCTTTTCCCTCATACGTGTCTTATGAGATGTCCTGTTTAAATATGTCCAGGGCACGTTTTAAGGGTGAAAACTAGAAGTATCACTCCACAGTTATTCGGCCCTCTGCTCTAAGTAATGAAGAATAGGAAGGCTTTTCTGTTTGCTTTTTAAGCTCTTCAAGGTTTATTTATTTATTTATTACTGATTGATTGACTGATTGATTTGGGAAGGTGGGGGCATACATGCCTTGGCATGTTTGTAGGTCAGAGGCCAACTTGTGGAGGTCTATTTTCTCTACCACCCTGCATGTTCCAGTGATGTAAACTCAGATCACTGGGCACCTTTACTTGGCCCTCTCACAAGCTCTTTTATTTTCTTTACAGAGGGAGGAAATGATACGGCTGCAACAGTATTTTCTGGATATAAGGATTATTTTACTTTGAAGTTATAAACGCTCTTTTTAAATTTTAAGAAATTCTATCTTGTAACTTAAATTGTTCAATTTTTACTTAGTAAAAGTCCTCACCAAGAGAATCTCCTTCATGCTCTTTTCCATGGCACTCATAGGTTGGAATTTAAAAATCGAAACAACCATTCACTGCTGGAATTTTGTTTCATTCATTTTTCTTTTCTACACTTGACAAATAGTTGACTCCTATTTTGCACGTTTCTGTGTGGTTGCTTCCATCGAGTATTGAAAACCTACTAACTACTTCCCCAATATAATATCTCCCAGCAGAGATTGCTCAAGTATTTAAGATGCTACATGAGTTCTCAAAGAAGCAAAAGAGAGAAAAGGAGGGTAGGATTTCACCCTGTATCTAAAGAATTGTCCTGTTAACTTTCCTTTGTGTTAAAGCTATACATACTCATTCTGACCTTATGAATGAAACATAATTTTATGATGTAAATCTTTCTACCATTTCCTTTAAATGGGAAAAAAGTTATATTTGGAATTTTGATAAAGATGGGAAATTATATTTTTGTCTATTTGTAATCCAGCTAAACCTAGAAATCAGTTCAAAGTGCATTTTTATGAGGAATAAAGATGGTCTCAGAGAGATTTTTAATCGAAATAAACATGTTTAACAAATACATACAATGAACAATAAACTTGAATTTTATTTCTGATAGATTTGGCTGCGGCAATAACGCTCATATAAAATGCATGAAGATCTTAGCCAGTTATCAAGATACAGGGTCGAACAGCTCCATGTTAAAATGCCCGCTGTGCAGGGAAGGGTTTGCACCATTGAAAGTCATCTTGGAGGAATTCAAAAACTCTAACAAACTTATGACGACCTCTGAGAAAGAACGACTAGACAAACACCTCGGAATTCCCTGCAACAACTGTAAAGAGCTGCCCATCACGGGGAGGTGCTACAAGTAAGTCAGGCTGTAACTCTGAGCCTTAGGGCGGGCGGGCGCTAAGCTGCCCTCTTCTGCTATAGCGACAACAGCTTGTTTGGGATTTCATTTTAGTTCCCTCACTTCCGCCAGAGCCTTGGCCTTACATTCTCATACGATTTCGCCGAGAAGCAGCATCTTCTCATGGCTTGCCTATAGATTTGGCTAACAACTCCCAGTTTCTCATTCTTCCATCACAAATAAAAGCCGGATCTGTGACGTTTGTGGCTCCATCTTCCAGTCTTTCCTTCAAGCATCAAACATTCCACTCAGCCCCCAAAGCTAGTTCTGCTCTATATAAGCAGCAGCTTCCTCTTCGTTAGGGTGTCAGGACGCGTCTGGTTCAGCTGGTTCCCCTTTTAGGTTAGTTCACGAAACATCACATGTATGTTAAACTGCAGAGATACTTAGGTTTTTATCCCAGCCTACTCTGATGAATCAAGAGAATTACAGCATTGCTGGTTTGTGATGTTCATTACTAAGGATCTATGCATATGAACAGTAATAAGAAATAAATTAACACTTACATCTTCTGCAATGTCTTAGCGCATATTTTTCTTATTTCGCAAGGAAATATCCTTCTAAACATTGGAAAATTTGAATTTAAAAGTAAACCTGTTTGGCTCATGCTCACAATCTTTATTTTGTGAATTTTGTAGCAAGTAAACAAAAACTCTACGTGGTAAAATTTCTAAAAAAAAATTGTTAAAGCATACGCTTGAAAACGGGCTTCTGTAAGAAGTTACATTTTCAAATTATATTAGTAGCTTTTCCTGAGACCTCATACATTTATCGTTCTGTGGGGAGGAAAAAGAGTATGATTCTAGGATCCAAGAGCCCTGCCAAGTGTAACCCTACCCTTCAGGAGACAGCTGGAAAGCAGGTGCATAGACATGTGGCAAACCAAGTTGTCTGTGGGCTGCGGTCCCATGGACCACTAGAGAAAGAAATCCCTGGGGCCTAAACTCTGGTCTAGGAAAGCACCATGAAAAGGACACTGAGGAGTCAAAATAATAGCAGTCCCCAAGCGTGTCCACGGGTTTATCCCTGAATGTCCCCAAGCGTGTCCACGGGTTTATCCCTCAATGTCCCCAAGCGTGTCCACGGGTTTATCCCTGAATGTCCCCAAGCGTGTCCACGGGTTTATCCCTGAATGT
This sequence comes from Ondatra zibethicus, assembly GCA_004026605.1. Classification (NCBI taxonomy): domain Eukaryota; kingdom Metazoa; phylum Chordata; class Mammalia; order Rodentia; family Cricetidae; genus Ondatra; species Ondatra zibethicus. The sequence goes on along the minus strand of PVIU01007064.1, from coordinate 2,403 downwards.
CCCCAAGCATGTCCACGGGTTTATCCCTGAATGTCTCCAAGTGTCTCCACAGGTTTATCCCTGAATGTCTCCAAGTGTACCCACAGGTTTATCGCAGACCTGGTTACCTGTTGAAGGGAGTGAGGTTGCAAGAGGCTTCAGGTTTCTTATTAATGGACCTTTAACTAAGATGACTCCAACCTGGATAATCCCAGTAGAATCACAAGGGCTCTTGAAAGTCAAGGAGAATGGAGAAAGTGACATGGAAGTACGGTTTTAGAAGAAAGGCAGAGAGTGCTGCTAATTACCAGAAAGACGGAGGAAGGACCACAAGCTAGGACATGGAAGGTACCTTTAGAACGTGGCACAGTCAAGGAAACAGATGTTCTTCTGAAGCCCCGAAAAGTGGCACAGCCAGGCCAACACCTTATTTTTAGCCTTTCGAGACTTGTCAAGCTTCCATTCTACAGAACTGTCCGACAATGTCATTATTTAAGCTAACAAATTTATAGGAAATTCTACAGAAGCAATAGGAAACTAATCCACAATGTGACCAGAGTGGGCTTTGCCATGTGTGGGACATTCACGGGAAGAGGAGTCAGCATCATGGCAGTGACTGGACTTTTCTCCCCTGTGTTTTCATGTGTTGTATTTCAGGTGCACTGAGTGTGTGGAGTACCACTTGTGCCAGGAATGCTTCGACAGCTGCTGCCATCTTGCCCACACCTTTGCATTCCGTGAGGTAAGGTGCCCGCCTTTAACTGAATGTAGCATCCCTCATGCTGTATAGATCAGTAAATCCAAAAGTAGATAACACTCTGGAATGAACAAATTGACTTTTAATTTAAAAATTGGTTTTAGAGCCGGGCAGTGGTGCACACCTTTAATCCCAACATTCGGGAGGCAGAGGCAGATGGGTCTCTGTGAGGTTGAGGCCAGCCTGGTCTACAAGAGCTAGTTCCAGGACAGACTCCAAAGCTACAGAGAAACCCTGTCTTGAAAAACCAAAAAAAACCCACAAAAAACAAAAACAAACAAACAAACAATCATGGCCATAGTAATAATCCATAGAACTTTTAGGCATCCTTTGAACCACACATTTTAAAAGTATCTCCTGAAACCAGGTGTGGTGGAACAGACCTGTCACCTCAGCACTCGGGAGGCTAAGGCAGGACAGTCACATGTTTGAGGCTAGTCTGAGCTACTTAGTGAAACCCAGCATTAAATGTGTATATATATCATGATGCTGAATAATGCTACCTTTTTCTTGTCATGAAAATGAAACACCTGTGATTGTAATTACTATTTTTTTACTTTAAGAAGGACTGGACAAGCTAACAAGATAGCTCAGTGGTAAAGGTATTTGCTGTCAAGCCTAGCGATTCAAGTTCAATCCCTGGGACCTACATGGTGGACAGAGAGGATCTCTTCCTGTAATTTCACATCTGTCTTCAATGCAAGTGACATCACATGCACACACACCCCCACAGAGAGAGAGTTAGGGGGAGAGAGAGGGATGGTGGAGACAGAGAGAACACTAAACAATGAGGAAGATGAGAGGAAGAGAAGTAGTGACTTTGAGCATAGTGGTACACATCTATAATTCCAGCTACTCAGAAGGCTGAGGATTGCAAATCTGAAACCGGTCTGGACAATTTAGGAAATCCTACCTCAGAACTTATAAAGAAGAGGATAGAGAGATTTTCAGTGGTTAATGTCTGGATACTTGTTGCTCTTCTGGAGGACCCATATGGTGACTCGGAACAGTTCCCAGAGACCCAGTGTCCTCCTCTGTTCTCTGAAGGCACTAGGTACACGTGTGGTAAATAGATATACATGTAGGCAAAGCACTCATACACATAAAATAAGTAACTCTTTTAAATTAAAAATAAATTACTGAATTCAAAGTAGCATGTGTAGCTTAGTGTTCTGTTGGTTAACCACTTAGCGTTGAAAAGAAAAAAGTCATTCTCGCAACCTCACAGTAGGACATGAGATCCACTAGTAATTTATAATTTTGTGATAAAGATTCTTATAATGAGCATTTTACAACACTGTATTATCTATATGCAACCTTTATTAATTAATCAGAAAACTTTCTATGACTTGCAAAATAACATCTACTCATTTTGACACCTATTTCAGAAGAGAAACCAAAGATGGAGATCAGCAGATAAAAGGTCAGATGTTGTAAAATACTTAGATATTAAAAATGAAGGAGAAGCGAATACAGCTTATCTTCAAGAGAAGCGAGGGTGAGAGTCAGCAAATATCACACTTCCTGTGTTACAGGACCTTGGAATAGTTTTTCATTTGAACTGGTTATATATGGTCCTTGGTTTCTTATTTGTTTAGTAATTGCATATGTGTTCCAAGAAACACTTCACATCCTTGGGAGAACAAGGCTCTCGAGTCAGCCCGCTC